>APFE030327189.1:0-13834 GCA_000404065.3 Pinus taeda | reverse complement strand
AATTTTTCTCATTGAGGAAGAACTTCTGGATAGCACCCGAATAGGTTGGCACGGCCTTCTCCTCGGGTTGTTGAGTTAGTTGTACTGAAGAGCCGGGTTCACGGAGTTAGAGGAGGGAATCGTAACCGTTACAGTTAGAGGTGACAGAAAATATCCGAAACCCGGCTTGTTGAACCCCATTCACGGAGAGGTTAGCCGCCTTTGACAGTAGAGAATGGAGAGGGCGTGTCTCAGCCCCATTGATTCGCCTGGCAGTTTCAAAGGTGATTTTTTTTTGGAAATATTATTAAATGGTAATTTTGAAATAAAAATAATTAATGTAACAAGAGTGTTAAATATTTTTAAATTACAATTTTAAAATATAAAAATAAATATTTTTAAATAATATATTAAATAATTAAAATTTTAATTTATTTTTAAATAATTTCAACAAAACCAAAAAATATTAAAAATAACTTCAAAAACTGAATAAATAAATAACTTACATATTTAAATATTAAATAAATAAATAAAAACTAAATAATTGTCTTTATTATCTGGATAGGCCAGAGAGAGTCACCATCTTCCATTTTCCCCAACAATATAGATCAACTTCTTCCATTACCCCAATATAGATCAACTTCTTCCATTCCCCCAAAATATAGATCAACTTAAATGAAAAGTATTTAATATGGAATAGATTAATGAGCAGATAATTTGTTTTAATTTTTTTCCCCTGGATGAGAGTTTGTGTTTTATTTGGGTTATTATTATTTCTTTTTGTAAATTGAAGTTTTTAAATGTTTGTGTTTTATTTTGGTTTATTATTTTTTTTGTAAATTGAAATTTTTAAATGAAGAGTGTTAAGTTTTTATTATTATTTTCATGTAATTTCAAGTAAATCACTAGCAACCCAACATAGTTTGATATTTTATTTAAAGAGCTATTCCAATTTATCTCTTTGAATTTCAAATTCATTAGCAACTCAACATAGTTTGATATTTTATTTGAAAGGCTATTCCAATTGATCTCTCAATCTCCTTAATTTGATCATAATAGGGGATACCAAGATTATAATTTTACATTTTATTTTAGTTTCTCTTTATCATATTTCAAACTCCACATCTTATTTAAAAGGAATTGATTTCATTAGTAATTTTTGAATAAGTGAATAGTGGTCCATGTTTTGGAGCATAATACAACTCTTTAAAAGACTAATTAATAGACAAGGGCACCTCATTAGAAATTGACACCTTTCACGTAAATATGAAGATGAGTCACTTGCCAATTACATAATATAATGACAAGTGGAGATGAGCGTTGGAGTTAGCACTATGAGGAATTGATATTTGTGTATATGGACACTTCCTTCAATGGAGCTAATGGGGCCAATGACACCAATGAATCTCCCAGCAAAAAAAAACCAAAATACAATATAGGAAGGTTAAATTTTGTTTAATATTAGGGATGTATTGAAGAATTTATATTACTAGGATCTATCATGTGGAAATCTTATTGTTAAAATCATGTTATGATATCAAATTTTTTGAATAACTAGAAATGGATTACTTGAATTTTTATTTTACGTATTTCTTACATAAAAATAGACTCTGAAGCAAATTTCTTAATATATTATTTTTAGTTAAAAGAAAATTGTAAATTAAATACAAATCTATTTTTATTTTGTAATTTAAAGATTATAAAATCATTTATAAATTGATAGAAATATTTACAAAGAAATAATATTTGCTATAAATTTCACATATAATTATGGAATATATATTTTTAATATAAATTTTAATTAAATTATATTATTGCATATTCATTTTTATTTGAGTTTTATTGGATTAGGTCTTTTAAGATACAATTCTCTTTTTTAATGCAAAATTTGAAGAAATTTTTGCATATTGAGAGATATAATTCCTCTTGGCCGTTGATAGCTATAGAGTTATGGATCTATGTTAGTTTTTTATAGTATTATTTATATTTAGCCCACGAAGTATAGAGTATATGATGAGAGGGTGTTCTGTTAAGGTACTTTGTGGTGAAAAAGTTAATGGTTTTAAATTCCAATGGGGAATAGAGGAGACGGTGATAGGGTGTTATGTTCAAGAATCCCATGGTACTACATTGAGGAATAGAGGAGACGGTGATAGGGTGTTATGTTCAGGAATTCCATGGTGAAAAAGTCACAGGGAAAAATTAAGTCATTTTAAGGGTTGGGGTTCAAAACTCTATTGGGGAATAGATAGGGTGTTATGTTCAGGAATTCCATGGTGAAAAAGTCACAGGCAAAAATTAAGTAGTTTAACGGTTGGGGTTCAAAACTCCATTGGGGAATAGAGGAGACGATGAAATTCCATTGGGGAATAGAGGAGATGGTAATAGGGTGTGAATTCCATGGTGAAAAAGTGAGAGGGAAAAATTAAGTCATTTTAAGGACTTGTGTGGCCTAAACCGAGATCCTAGTGATTTGACAACCTAGATGTTAAGGAACTACTCATACCACATGTTAGGCTTATAGGTCAAGATTCACATAACCTAGCAAAATATAAAAATAATATTATTTATATTTATGTAAATTTCACATCTCTTCATATGAGAATACTCTTACTTTTAATTTAATTAAAAAATTTTAATTATCTTAAAATCTTTTATTTATTTTTTAATATGATATACATATTAAAAAATTCTTATAATTTTATTAATAAAAACAAAACTAAATTAAATTAAATTATTATTTATATTACATAATTGATATTATGCTTTACTATTATTATTTCATTTAATACATTACTACACCCTTTCAAATACATTTCAACATAATTGAAAAAAACAAATGATTTTATCAATTAATATATACGGAACAAAACATATTATCATCTATTATTAAAATTTTAATAATATTCATAATAATTTATAAATTATAATACAAAACAATCACTACCCAATTTACTTTAATAAACATGATTCATTTATTCACTATTAAAATATTTACCATGAATTACAATGTGTAAAGCAATTTATTTGACTGGAAACTTGTACAGACGGATGATACTGAAGATAGACTTTCAATGTGTATTGATAAGATTTTAATATTTAAATTTTGCATGGAATGGGATAGAAAATAATTTATTTAATTGAAAATGTGTTAGCATAAATGATTATGTTTATTGATGGTATAGCTTAAACAGTTATTCGATAGAGTGATATTTGTTTATCAATTTTTTAGCAGAAGATATAAAAATTTAAGTTTTATGAAGTTATAGATTGTTAAATCTTCTTTTTCTTGTGTTTTTTTAACCGTAGATATAAAATTTTAAGTTTTATAAGGTTAGAGATGTTAAATTTTATTTTTCACACCTTTGTTTTATTAATATTTGAATTTTATTATTATATGTATTGTAATTATTTTGTGAGTCGTTTAATTGTTAGTTAATTGGATTTGAGAGATTTTGTCAAACTAAAGTTATTAATTTAGTGTTTGAAGAGATATTCTTTTAAGTAATTGATTGTGTAAGTTGTTTAATTGTCAGTTAGTTGGATTTGAGAGATTTGGTCAAATTAAATTAGCTACTAATTTAGTGTTTCGTTGAGATATTTCCTCAACTAGTTGTTTTTGTGGTTAAGATAGTGTGTTTGTGTTACACCAATGTTTAATTTATTTATATATGTAGATTTATTGATGTTTAATAAGATACATAGAATAATTTTGAGTGTGTAAATATTTTATTTTATAAATTTTTGTTTATTCTAGATATCATCTTCAAAATGTCTATCTTACACCAATGCTTCATGCATTTATATGTGTAAATTTATTGGTGTTTAATAATATATGTAGAATAATTTTGCATATGCAAATGTATTATTTTATAAAACTTTGTTTACTTGTTTTTTGTTGTTATTAATTAATCACAGCGTTCAATTGATATATTACAAATATTTACAAGACATAGTTATCCTTCTGGGGCATACTATCATGACAGTGAACCAATATGACCACCAAGTGCTATATGAAGAGTCCAAAATGTATTATACCAATCCAAAACACTAAATAGACATTAACAAAAGGTGTGCTATACACTTTGACTATAAAATTAAACAAGATAACAAGCTACAATGGCATCATCAATTTTCTAGAGCTTACCAAGGACAGCTTAGCAAGTCAAGGCAAAGATGGGTCTCGTTCTATGTGGTTCACCGTCCACAGAGGCCGAGAATTAAATAAGCCTAACATCCCATGTCACAAAACTATCGACGCCCTTACAGCGGCCCAACAACCTTCACCCTCACATGTATTATGAACATCACTGCCTTTTCCTCCTCCAAAAGCTAGAACCGTTGTTGCGGAGGAGATTATAATTCCCTTCAACTTGAACTCAAAGAGGAGATTCTCAGCGGCCGAACAACCTTCACCCTCACATGTAGTATGAGCATCACTGCTTTTTCCTCCTCCAAAAGCTAGAACCGTTGTTGTGGAGGAGATTATAATTCCCTTCAACTTGAACTCAAAGAGGAGATTCTATTTCCCTTCACCTTGAACTCCTTTTTCCTCCTCTAAAAGCTAGAACCGTTGATGCGAAGGAGATTATATTTCCCTCCCTTTTCCTCCTCCAAAAGCTAGAACCGCTGATGTGGAGGAGATTATATTTCCCTTCAACTTGAACTCAAGGAGGAGATTCTATTTCCCTTCAACTTGAACTCAAGGCCGATGGAACAACAATTCAATGGGAAGGCTAGGTTAGGGAGACCTAAACCTTCCACTCTTGTCCTCCTTAAATTTCTCTACATGCCACACTCACTTTCCCCCTCTGAACTAGAGTATCTACACAGTTTGGCTCTCAATTCCCTGAGCGAGAATTCCCTCCACCAACTCTAAGCGCAAATAAACCCCTACAAACTCCACCTGAGACTTCCATTCACCGAGCGAGAACTTTCTCCACCGACTCCAAGTGCAAATAAAACCATGCTAACTCCACTTGAAACTTCATTGCACCATACCTCATCCCGTCAAATTGTTGAAACTAATGGAGAATGTATTATTGGAGAGAGTTCGTTCATTAGTTGTGTGCGAGACATAGTTTAGGAATTAGTTCCTACATTCTAAGTACATTCTAAGTGGTTGTTCTAACTCTCCTACTTTCATGTAAACTATATATATTCTTGATGATTAATGATGAGTTGTAGAGCGTTCTGCCAGAGGCAGTCTCTAGTTGAAGTTCCTCATCCGTGAGTTGCATAGTTTCTTGAATATATTTTTCTGTGTTCCTTAACATGGTATCAAAGTGCCAAGGTTGAGTTGAGTCAAAGCGAGTGTGGTTTGGTGATTGGGTGAGTGCATAAGAAGGAGAATTGTGACCTTCAGTGGTGATACAAAGGAGGCTTAGCGAAGTCCTGAGAGATTTTTTTTTCCTAAGTATAACTGATCAGCGCATTGTTTTCTCTAACATATGTGTTGCCCTATGTTGTGATCAACACGTGTATTGGGGGGATATACACGTTGTTAAGCCCTTACTCTAGTGATTCAAACAGAGGTGATTCGGGAACCAAATGTTTTTATTATGGCAGAGTTGGTCACATTGCTAGGAATTGCCACAAGAATAAACTTGATGAAGGATGACATAGACATAAGAAGCACGCAGGGCACTTTGCTGATGAAGATCATAAATAGAACCTCAGATTGTCTATATCTGATTATGCTTTCTTTGCTGAGAATGATGAGGCAAAAACTTGGTTTGTGGACTCAAGAGCTTCCACTCACATGACAAGTAACAGATATTGGTTTGAAGAATTTTAAAGAAATCAACAGTGGTGCTAATATCTACCTTGGTGATGATAAAGGGTACCAAATTAAAGGGTGTGGAAATGTTCCTATCGTATTGCCTGATGGTAATATTAGGCATATTCAAAATGTATGTATCCGGAATTAAAAAGAATCTAGTCTTTGTTTCTATGATAACATATCAGAAACTTAAGGTAGAGTTTTTTCAAGTCTTATTGTGTTATTAAAGGTCTGCTAGATCATATGAAGCCAATTGCATCAGGTATTTGAGTTGGAGGTTTGTACAAGCTGAATGTAAAGAGCGCACCACACCAAGCCTTGACTTCATCAGTTATGACTGCAGAAAATTTGTGGCATCAAAGGTTCAGTCATATTAATTTTCATGACCTGCTGCTACTTCAGAAACGAGGTATGGTTAATGGTCTCCCTGTTTTGAAAATTTTTCATATTGATTGTGAAGCATGTGCTCTTGGGAAGATGCATAGGGATGATTTTCCCTCCAATTTAGATAGAAAGAAGAGAGATATACTAGAGCTTGTGCACACTAATATATGTGGGTCGATGTAGACAAGGTCATTAGGGCGTCCTTATTATTTTTTGTTATTTGTTGATGATTGCACGAAATTTACCTGGATATATTTTCTCAGAAAGAAGAGTCATACTTATGAATAATTTAATGAATTCAAAAGCATGGTTGAAAAACAGATAGGGACGTTCATCAAAATTCTCCAATCAGATCAAGGGGGAGAATACAAGAAGGGCGATTTCATCAAATATTGCAAGGACCATGGTATAGTTCAGTAGTCATAGTACCCTGCATTCCTCAACAGAATGGGGTTGCAGAGAGGAAGAATGAAACCCTTGTGGAGTGCGTACACAACATGTTAAAAGGTAAGACCCTGTCTAATGGTTTTTGGGCAGAAGCAATAAACGCTGTAGTATATTTAAAGAATTGGAGTCCAACAAAAAGCCTTGATTTTAAGACCCCATTCAAAGCTTTATTAGAATTTAACTCTACAGTTAATCATTTAAGAGTTTTTGGCTCGAAATATTTTGCTCATGTTCCAAAGGAGGATAGGAGAAACTAGATTCAAAAGCCATTAAATGCATTTTTGTTGGGTATTGCACAAAGTTTAAAGCTTATAAATTGTTTATTCCCTCTACTCATAAAGTGTTTGCAAATAGAGATGTAGTATTCCATGAGCAGGTTGATGATGGAAACCATGATAGAGGCAATGAAGAATGGCACATGCCTTTGCTGGTGGAAAATGGAAGTGATGAAACAAGAGACAACCATGAGCAACAACAACAGTAGCAGCAAAAGGAAGAATCAGATGGTAAAGATGCAGTGAGCAAGCCAAGTCCACCAAGAGATGATCAAAACATATTTGAGGCCAGTGCACCACTAAGGAGATCAGGTAGGCAAATTCAATTGCCAGCAATATATAGGGATCATGCTCTTATAACTAGTATGTTAAATGTTGTTGAACCCTCAAATTATAAAGAAACAAGTCAATATGATGAATGGAAGGATGCCATGGAAGAGGAATATGAGTCAATACTTAAGAACAAAACTTGGGACTTAGTTGAACTACCTAAAGGCAAACAACCCATAGGTTGCAAATGGTTATACAAGCCTAAATTTAACGCAGATGGTACTATAGACAAATATAAAGCTAGGTTAGTGGCAAAGGGGTACTCGTAGAAAGAAGGCATAGACTATGAGGAAACCTTCACCCCTGTAGCTAACTTAAACACAATTAGAATGTTAATTGCTTTAGCTACCAAACATCATAGGATGATACACCAATTAAATATGAAAACTGCGTTCTTAAATGGTGAATTAAAAGAAGTGTATTTAATGTAACCTAAGGGGTTTGTTAAACAAGGGGAGGAACATTTAGTCTGTATATTGATAAAAACATTATATGGTTTAAAACAGGCTATATGGTTTAAAACAAGGACCTAGGTCGTGGTATGAAAAAAATGATTCTTTTTTCTTGCATCATAGTTATAAGAAGAGCAAGAACAACCCTAATCTGTACACTGTGTTTGATGAAAATGGACAAATTGTTTTGACTTCTTTATATGTAGATGATCTTATTATTATAGGAAACACAGATGAACTCATTAAAGAAATCAAAGTGCAGATGTCATAGGATTTTGAGATGAAAGACCTTGGAGAGTTACACTATTGTTTAGGTCTTGAAGTCTAGAGGGATTATGGCCAAACTTTTCTGTCTCAAGGGAAGTATGTTAGGAGCTTATGAAAAAGTTCAGAATGGATCAGTGCAAAGTTGCCTCAGTGCCTTTACAGCGGAATGTCAAACTTCAGAATGACGATGATTCTAAGGTGGATGCAAAGCTATATAGACATCTGGTTGGGAGCCTAATTTACTTGACTACAACTAGGTAGTATTTCGCTTTTGCAGTCAATGTTTTGAGCCAGTTTATGTCAAAGCCTCTTGAAAGTAATTGGGTAGCAGTGAAAGGCGTCTTAAAGTATCTTCAAAGAACCTTAGATTTTGGTATTAGATATATTGATTCGTTTGATGTTAGATTGACAGGTTTTTCGGATTCAAATTGGGCCATAAATCTGGATGACAGACAATCCATAACAGGTTATGCATTCAACATTGGGTCCAGGGTCATTGCAAGGAGCAGCAAAAAGCAAAACATTGTATCCTTATCTTCAACAAAAGCAGAGGATCAAGCACTGTGTGCAGCAACGTGTGAGACAATTTGGTTGAGGAGACTTCTCCATGATGCCGGAGAAGAACAAAAAGATCCTACGATTATCAAATGTGACAACCAAAGCTCAATCAAACTTGCAAACAATCCAGTGTTTATAAAAACACAAAGCATATTAATACGCAATTTCACTTTGTTAAAAGAAGGTTCGGTCAAGAGAAATTCATATTGAGTATTGTAATACTTGTGATAATGCTTCAAACATTTTTAATAAGCCCTTTGGAAAAATTAAATTTGAGTCATTTAGAAAAATGTTAGGAATACTAGTAAACCCTTTCTTCATTAAAAAGAGTGTTGAAATTAATAGAGAATGTGAAGAACTTCACCTAGAAATTGTCACTCTTAAAACACTCTACGATTCATCATTAATCATCGAAAATATATGTAGTTTCCCCCTCTGAGCTTATCTACACAAAGGCTGGTTCTCAATTCCCTGAGGGACAATTGCCTCCACCGACTCTAAGCGCAAATAAACTCCCTGCTAACTCCACCTGAGACTTCCATTCACTGAGCGAGAATTTTCTCCACCAACTCCAACTGCAAATAAAACCCTGCTAACTCCACCTGAAACTTCATCGCGCCATACCTCATCCCGTCGGATTGCGAGCTGCAGGCCATCAATTTAGATGGGCTGTTTAATGTCAAATGAGGGGGCAGGGAAGCACCTCCCCACTTGTACTGTACTCTGGGTGTTGGGAAGTGGCAGCTTTCCTCGCCCCCACTCTTCTACCGCTGCTGCCATGATGTTCATGCCCATCGGGGATGCCTTGTCATGATTGATGATTTCTTCCATAGAGGACTCCCATTCTACCCAATCATGCGGCCAAATGTTAGCTATATGAAGGTTGAGCTTGTGACAGCCCAAGTTGACCAACATGTCTGCAAACTTGTTGCCGGTTCTACGAACGTGAGTGAATATTATAACTGGGAGATGTTGGCACTGTGCTAATTTTAGATATAATATTCTCTACTGTCCAACTTTGGCAGATCCAATCAACGGGAGCTCCATTGATGAACTTGCAGATGGTATCAATTACCAGCCTTGAGCCCCCCTCCACTATAAGCTTATGGTATCCTCTTGAGATTGTGATTTTCAGTCCAGCCTCAAGAGCAGAGAATTACGCTACATTATTGCTGTTGTATCCCATGATTCCTATATATAGATAGATGACATTTCTATCTGCATTTTTTTCAATTTTTGGATTGCCTTTCGAGGTGCCATCAAAGTGTAGTTTGATGAAGCCTTGAGGAGTGGCAAGAAACAGTCTGGAGGTTTGGCATATGAGACTGGCACACAAGGGGAGGGGGATGAATAGGATCTTAAATGCCCATGGCAACTAGGTCTCTTTGTTCCTCTGAATTTACCTCCCAGACTTGTGCATTCCATTTGCTCATGGCAACGGATTCTCTAGGGCAGCAGAGTATCTTTTCCATAATTTGTGCGTTTCTCTCTTTTCAAGTAAGCCAACATAGGAAGCCTGGTAATAGAGTCCATGCCCTGTTGAGGATGGGGTAGAGGAAAGATGATGAGCCCCATTCTGAGATAGTATCACTGATATCACCTGGATTACAATCTGACCTGACAAATACTTGCGTCACTAGATCCCAAGGACAGCTAGCAAGGGAGCAATTGTTCAAGATGTGCTTGAGATCTTCAGCCTGAGATCGGCATAACAAGCATATAGAGGGACCTTCAAAACCTCTGCATTGAATTCTAACCCAGATTAGGCATTGTTTCCTGGAAACCAGCCATAGGAATAATGAGACCTTTGGCCATAGGCTGTTGGACCAAATCTGTTTCCAAATTTTGGGTTTGGGGAGTTCCTTTAAGTTTTTTAACAGGGCGCACGCTTCAAAACTTTGTGTACTTTAGATATCATCCTTCAAATAAAATTCAATAGATTTTTTTTGAAAAATACATCATATGGATTAAAAAAAACTTTTAAGATGCAATGATTAGTTATTAGCATTATTTTTATTTAATTTAAGAATTTATTCCAAAGTTTCTGAGAAAAGAAAGCTTTATATAAACAGGAGGATCATGTTTTCAAAGCCACAAGTCGAAGGAAGGAACATTTGTAATCTCAAAGTAAATGATGTTATGCAGCCCTAGGACTACGACATTAGTGAGAACATTAAAATGGTAAAAGTGTTGTTAATGGAATTCATGTTAATAAAACATACTTTGCTTCATCTGGTAAAAGTGTTGTTAATGGAATTCATGTTAATAAAACATACTTTGCTTCATCTGGTAAAAGTGTTGTTAATGGAATTCATGTTAATAAAACATACTTTGCTTCATCTGGTAAAAGTGTTGTTAATGGAATTCATGTTAATAAAACATACTTTGCTTCATCTTTCTGCCATCATTTGGTAAAACACTTAAGTTGCAAGTTTGCATATAAATTATTGTGAAGCTAATGTGGCAATAAAATGCACTTTGCTTCAGCTCCCTGTAATCATTTTATAACACACTTATGTTACAAGTTTGCATATAAATTATTGTGAAGTAAATGTGGCAATAAAACACACTTTGTTTCATCTTTCTGTAATCATTTGCTAACACACTTAAGCTACAAGTTTGCATCTAAATTATTGTGAAGCTAATGTGGCAAAGTTTTTTTTTAGCTTGTGGCTTGAATGAAACACCATCCAGGGAGGAAACAATATTTATGACAATGGCAAGGCATTCATTAACACTGTACTCTTTGTGATGCTTCAAGTTTAGTAAAAATGCATTCAAATTCATTCATAATACTTTTTATCACTCTCCCCCTGATACATTCAATTCAATTCAATTCATTTGACAAGGCACCCATTTCCCTCACCTTATGTCCTCTGCCTCTCTATACACTGTTGATTGCAATGGATGATTGCAAACCTAACATACTCTTCTTAGCTAAAAAGAATCCCAACCCAACCCAATGTATGTGGGAGGGAAATTCAAATAACTCAACTACCAGTAAACAAGGAGGCTGCTGTCTGCTTGAAAGGGATCACTTTCAACAGAATAACCAATCTTCAATCTCCCACAAACCCTAATTGCCGAGCACTTGCATCCATCATCTACACTCTGTTCTGCTGCTGCTCTTTCTTGTAGACTTACTTTACATATGAAAGATAAGGATCAAGATGAGATCACATCGCTTGGCTAACCATGAAGAAAACACCCACAGATGTTGTATCACAATAATCATCTCTTCTTCCAGAAGCAATGATAACACAACTGTCATCACCCTCACTCATTATTCTTCCAGTGATTACAAGCTTGAACTTGGAGCAAGTTTGATATGTATATATGTATATATATTTAATGAAAGTAGCAACAGATACTTTCTAGATACTATCCATCTACGCAGCAAAGAGATATCGAAAATCAAATTCATATGGCATTATTTGTATCCCTTGTGAAACCATTTCATCAGGCCTCCCTCGTCTTTCCAGGCACTCCATTACTGCATTTCTTAATGACGTGGGGAGTTGAAGACAAATCCAATCTAGTAAGGATTCTACATCCTTTGCAAAATCCCTGGAGTACCAGTCTAGTAATTTTGGAACCAGCAATTTCTTCTTGCTAGTGACCCCCACTGCTGCTTGTAGATACTCCTTCTTTGCAGCTTCTAATTCATTCTCAACCCCAGAGGCTGTATATACTCTCACCTATTCATCAAAACAACGAACCCAAGATTCAGATTGTTGAGACTTTTAATATATATAATTTTTTAAGATGTGATGTTTCCTCTGTCAACGCAAACTGACACACATACGCACAAATACTTATACTCACAGCAGGAGATGATCGACTTCCACAGGACAAGGCAAATGTTACCAATGGCTCAGGCCATTCTAAACCATAAACGCTCCTTATTGTTTCCTCTTTATCCTTCTTTCCACCTTTAGGATAGGCCTCATACACATACAAATGGCTTTGTTAATCTATTACCGAGAAATTATGAATGAAACTTGCATTCATTATTATCCCAAGACCCAAACCATTTCAGCTCAGAAATAAACTTACATCTTTCGAGTGATATGGCAGCCTAAGAATGAAATGTTCGATAGTCAACGCATTCAGTGAGTGCCCACCTACGTTAATCACGCCCTGCATTATTCATTCCCATACAAGGCACATACAAAAATTAAATGGCCGCATATTAAGAGCACAACAAAAAATACTATAGGTTCAGTCGCATTCTTTCTCATCCAATCCTCATTCAATTTGAATTTTTCCTTAGCACAGTAAACAGGTGGGTAATGATATTCGTAATACTTGATGTTTGCATTCAAAACACTTGCATATTTAAGGCAGGGCATACCTTGCGCATAAAAGCAACGACCATCTGAGGAGTTGAAGGTAATCCATGCTCGAGGAATGCCTGTAGTTGAAGGAAAGATAATTTGCTTATTTCCCAGATACATATGAGTGGCTTAACTTTTAAAAGGGAAGGTTAGAAACGAGGAAGTGATGAAGGGAAATACTTTACTATACATACATTCATCATGCAGACATTGTAAATATTAATCCAAAATGCCAACTTCTGCTGATGTGACAAGCCTTTCAAATCTACAGTACTTAGCTTGTCAACCAGAACCCTGCAGAGACAAATTGCAAATCAACCAAATTTCAATAATATATCATGTCATTCGATACAGTGCTGGGTGTGAGAAATTTGCAATGGAAGAGAAACTTACTTTAATCTTCTTAGTGAGAAATTTGCAATGGAAGAGAAACTTACTTTAATCTTCTTAGCAAAGGAGTAGTAATATGTATTTGACTCAAGTCAATGGAGGTGGTTATGATATCATGAAGGTGTTTGTAGGGACCGATATCTCTCACTTCTGAATCTGCACAAACCCCATATGGATCTCGGAAATCTATTTCTTCAGAAATCTCCATAGAAGTCTTACATCTCACAGTGCCTCTGGAACCATAATTTCTTGAGCTTACTTGATGAAGTCGATCGTGACACTACTGGTGACATATCCTGTTCTGATCCTATGGACTGCTTGGCTAGCCTCAAAAAGATACTCAACAAGCATTTCACCATCTCTTCAGAAAGCCTGTTGGGATCCATGTCTTTCACATCTTGTACAGAAACCAAAATGGGCACATTATCTGGTCCCAAATTACAAGTTACCATGGTATGTTCTGTCTGGCGGAAATTTTCAGTAAAAAAAATGAGCGTCCATTCCTGTAAATTCCATTCTGGAATGGTAATTGCAAAACTTTGGAAACAAAAAGAGAGAAGAAAATTGAAAGATGAATCAAAATTAAAATCATGGACATATTTTCCATAACCTATATAACAAATGCTATCTGTA
>APFE030327188.1:0-51061 GCA_000404065.3 Pinus taeda | reverse complement strand
AGGTAGACCAGCATCGCTCAGAGCGCCAATTTCAAGAAGGGGATCAGGTCTTTTTACGGCTCCAACCATATAAGAAAACATCACTCAAAGACAAAGGATGTCAGAAACTCTCTCCCAAATTCTACAGACCATATCAAGTACTTCAACGCATTGGCGAAGTGGCCTACAAGTTGGCTTTGCCACCTACTGCAAAAATCCATCCAGTTTTTCATGTTTCATGCCTCAAGAAAGTGATTGGGAATAATTGCAGAATTCAGACTAGTCTACCGGAATTGGATGAAGAAGGATCCATCTAGCTTCAACCGGAACAGGTCCTCGACACACGAGTCAAGCAACTGCGCGGCCGCATGATTAAGGAAGTCCTAGGCAAATGGAAAGACACCTCTCCAGAAGATGCAACTTGGGAGCCAACCACTATTCTGCAGCAGTTCCACAGCTTCAGCCTTGAGGACAAGGCTAGTCTTAAGGGGGTGGGCATGTTAGGGTCCCACCCTAACCCCCTTATCTATGTAATGGACCACGTCATAGTTAAGAGTCAATAAAGCCCATATTAATAATTGTAAGTGGTTAATCTGCAATTAATAAAGGAACCACAGTTAGTTGCAAATGGGCCGTAGTATTAGATAGATGGTATTAGTTATTAGTGGTATTGACCCGTGGTATTACTCGTAGGAGTCATATATAAAGGATAGTAACTCCCTGCGAGGAGCATCATGTCTTATTTTTGAAATCGAGCTCTGCTCTATTGGAGGTTGCCCCCTCGAAGAGGCAAGTGAACATTTCTCTCTGAATAATAAAGTCATTGCCATTTTGTGTTCTCTGTCTCTCTTTTCTTCGCATATTCTGTATTTGGGTATCTTTTGCAGGTTAAGAAGCATAACAGTCCTTGAGAGTAATAGGAAATAATCTTAACTTATGAGCGTTAGTTGAATAATCATAACTTCTACACAAAACATCAAACTCGAATAGAAAAGAGTCAGGATCTTCATGAACTTTACCATGGAAATGAGGGAGAGCTAATGGTGGAATAGTCTTCATTTGCACCATAGTATCAGGGTCCACAATTGGAAACACAAAAGTGGATTGTTCTCCACTTACCTAGTTTTCTCTAGTCCCTTCCACATGATCTTCATGGTCCGCCATTGTTTCCCTTTTACTTGAACCACTCTCAATAGGCTGAACCACACCTGAGCTGTTGTCACCAGAATCCAGGTGGACTGTTCCTGCATGATGGGTTTGAATTGGATTGGGCTTCGTGCTTAGAGAAGGAGACCCAATACGAGAATTGTTTTCAGAATTCTTTTGGCCCTTAGTGGGCTTCGAACCCTTACCTTTTCTAGGCATTCATTTCAAAAAGAAAGAAAAATAACAAACAAATTCTAATAAAAAATGTTGTCAGAATCAATTAACACCAGTAAAATTCCTTCAAAGAAGATTTTCCAAACAATACTGCAAAAAATAAAGGAAAAATTACCTTTATTGTATAATCAGAAAATTCTTACCAAATCAAATCGCCTCCCTGACAACAACACCAAAATGTTGGGTGCATGAATTACACTTAAGCAAACTCATCAACACTTAATTTGTCAACCCGGGGGATCCATAAACTTAGAGACAAAGCACAGGCAATGTCAGAGATGGTATGAATCTTCCTATTATAAATCCCTACTTTCTTTAAAGGAAAGATTGCAGAATCAAATTAAAAAGAGAAAAAGGCAACTTGAACCAACAAAATAATCTAAGACTAGAACAAGGAAGAATGCATTTTCAAGAGGGAATTAAAGATAAAGGGCAATCACTCTAGCTAATTATTGTTTAACTACTGAGTGTATGTTTTTCTTTAGCAGAGACACTTAGTGGTCTCATCAGATGGGCCCTGAAACCTGCTCCTTTAGAGATTTCATTCTTGCGCTAATCTGTCCTGTACTATTGCAATCTGCTTGCACTAGTGCAGGGACAAAGATTTATGCAGAAGGTATAAATGGTGTCTTTACTAAAGGATTTTTACTTCCTGCAAGGGTTTGAACTTTTCCAGGTTCAAAGCACCTAGATCCCATGGCAAGAAACTAGTTCTTGCACTGGATCAGAGCTTCTTGCACTTAGCATTTAATTCTTAAAATGAGTGCTTAATTATTGCAAGTGCTATTCTACTGTTAAATCAAATTACTCACATAAAAAGTGAATGTTTTTGATTTTAACAGAGCGCAGGAATAAATATACAATTAATATACGTTTATCCTGTCATAAGAATTTAATGAAAGAAAGAAGATTGCTGGAAGTAGACTAAGAAGGCTTGCTGAATCACAGCAATGTGCACTGGTGCAGGTTCATTTCTCCTGCTTGGACTAGGCGGGGAAAACCAATCAAACAGAATTGCAGAAAAAAGAGATATCACACCAACGTGCACTGGTGCAGGGTTATTTCTCTTGCTTGGACTAGGCGGAGGAAAACCAATCTGAAATCAAGTGCAGGAAAGCCAATTTATCTACTTCACACAACGGATCCGCTTTCACTCAGATAAGAATGCATGTGCTTAAAATTAAATCACACTTGACAATGTAAACACAAATTACAGGAAAATAGGAAATGGGGTAAACGTGCTGGGTTGGCTGGGCCCTAGCGAACCAGTGTATTTCCCCTTTAAATAAAAACGTTGCTCAATACTTTAATCAATTCATCAGCTCAAATACAGAAACACAATTTGTGGAACATGAGACGGAGCTCCCTTTTGTTAATTCACTGAGGCAAGTACATATGTTAATACATCATCCAACCCAGATTCGGGCGATAACAAAATACAGCAACCTATTACCGCCTCTCTGGTTGTGTCTCTATTCTATAAAAAACTTCCTTTAGTCTTATTTACATTCTACATTATATAGATCTTTGGCCAAAGGCCAAAATAGATCATTCAACTGATTACATAACCAAACGCAGAATTTAGCTTTTAGGCCTTTAAAATTAGACAGTTAGCAAAACTGGCCGTGGCCAATCTCCAAATTTCATCCTTCATAGATTCAATCTCGATTGCCTTTGGATCGATCTTACTATCGTGGTTGAAGCTGCTCAAAATGGGGTGATTCGATCTTGGCTATCTTTGGATCGATCTTGCTGTCGTGGTTGAAGTTGCTCAAAACGAGGCAGTGATCAAGGAGGTTCGGTTCTAATGCAAGGATTTGCTATGTTGGCAATGGTGCAAGATCCAATCCTGCACTAGGATCAACGGTCATGGTAAGTACTCTAACTACCAGATAAACATTGGAGATATCGATAAGCTACAAAGAGTGATTAAAAGTAAGAAATCATGTAATAAATGATTAATTAATGCTAAGTTAAATTAAAAGTATGAAAAATAAAGTTTATACGAAATATGTCAGTGTGCTTGGGTTGGTGCAATATGAGGGTGTATAAAAGAGGTAAAACAACGGTAAATGGTTATGATTTAGGAATGGGAAAATGACAAAAAATAGAGCAAATTAGGGGGCTAACACCAACTAATGATCTTGTTTGCATAGGACCACATACATATATATGCAAAAGTTCTAGAATATCCCTTTTTCTTTATTTGTATGAATATGAAACTATTCCTTGTGCATATTCCCTAATTCACATCATTCACATGTATAATATCCATTCTTAGGTATTGGAATTCCTTCTACCATTATTCATTTTTCAAGTAGAAATAAATCATGATAATTAATGTGGCCATACTTCTGGTGTTAAAGAACTTTCGTTGACATTGTTGTGGATGCCTATCTTTGATGAATTTTTATGGTCACATTAAAATTATATAAGCCTCGAGTTCTAATTCCTATTGTAAAAACCTTGAAGTGATCTTGCATATCTTTCACCACAAAATGTGAATTTACAAATTCTACCTTCAAACGTGATTTGCCATAGTAGAAACAAAGATTATATTTTTCTTAATACCAAGCACATATGTCACATTGTGAATTTTATTAACATGACCATTAGGTAATGTCACAGATACAACATGATACCCTTCAATCTAGCGTGAACGATCATCCCCAAGATATATATTTTCACCATTATTAGTTTGATGAAATTTCTCAAACGAGGGCTTATTACACGATATATGGATGGAGGCTCGATAATCAAAAAACCATGTATTTGGATAATTTATTTTAGAAGACAATGTAGCATTTGTAACAAATATTATAAATTTTTTGACGACATCGTTCATTATTTCTCCTCTATCAACAAAATTACTAGTTTTCCTTTTCTTTCTATGTTTGGACTCATGATACTTCCTTTTCATGCAATCTATAGAGTAATGTCCAAACTTGCCACTATAGTGACATTTAACTCTAATATCAAAATTTGGAAATATCATACTTGGTTGTGGTTTTGAAAATGGTGGCTTACCAAATGATGGTTTTCCATGTAGTGGCTTTCCTCCCTTATTAACTTCCCAAGGCTTCTCTTTGAAAGCTGGTTTCCCTTTTTCCATTGGCGCCCAATAAATAATTTGATGTCTAAGATTATTGTACCTGTCTCTCTCTTGCGTGAGTATACCTGCCAGACCATCAAAAGTGGGAGCCTTCTCCCTTGTTGTAAGGCCTCTAATGAACATCTCATACTCATCTAGCACTCCATTTAAGGTTATAGTTACTAGGTTAATGCTAGATACTAATTCACCTATATCTTGAGGTTTATCTTTAATGTCTTTAATTGTTGAAATAATGCTTTCATTTTCTTCTATTTTAATATAAAGAAGGTTACTCTTTAGGGACAAGAGTCGATTTGTATTCTTGGACTCATACAAATCCTTGAGTGTTGTCCAAGTTTCGTTAGATGTATTGTAGCCACTAATATAAGGTATAATGTTGTCCTTTAGAGACATTCTCAGCAACAGGTTTGCCTTATTCTCTTGTATCTACCAATCTTGAATTGATGTAGTTGTAGCTCCTGTAGTAGCCTCTTAGTTCACATAATCACCACTTTCTATTAGCCAAACACTGTATATTTCCATCAATGTCTGCATTTTAAACATACAATTAACATAATTTGTGCCACACAACTTGGTTGATTCATTTATGTATGATTCTTCTAGTGGATTAGCGATCTTGAAATATAAGTTTCTCCAAAAATGATATCAGTCAACAAGTTTTAGGTTCACAATAGTTCTCAGGAAAGAAACGACGATTCACTATTCTAGGGGCTGCAAAAAAATAACTTAAAAAAAATAAAGTAAATAACATATTGTTAAACCAATTTAACACAATTATGTAACAACAGATTCTGTTGTAGCTATTTCCATAGTAACACAATTTGGAAGCAGACCGTTCCTATAGTTATGGCTCCCTAAAGTCTCTTTCATGTCATCTTTACGTCACAAGGCCAAATATATATGTACTTTACTTTCATACAACAAAAACATGTATTTATGTCGATACCTCTCAATGGATAGCACAATTTCACTGTTAAATTGTTTCTATTAACACATCAAGGTGACCACACTCCTTAATCTTTCCAAGTGTGGTCACTCTTCAACATGTGTACTCCATGGCCTATAGAGTTATATTGTAAAATTTGACCCTTATCTAGAACTATGTCTTTAAAATATTAAATCTAAGCCACATTTTGTCATTTTCTGATTAATATCATAGATCACATAAACTTAAGTAATACACAATGTTTGCAACACAAATTTCCTAACTAATGGAAGGAAACCCAATTTATATATTGAAAAGTATCCTTGGGTGACAAACTCATTAAAATCTATAAGTTACAAAGGCATATCGATGTCATTATGAAAACCTTTAGATCGACATAGAGGTTATCGAGCAACTGATTCTCATCATTCAACCTGTTGTATCTTTGTAAATAGTCCTCAACTAAAGAACTATGCCAAAGCATCAATTGTGAGGGGTATTGATTGAAATGGATGATCTAAAGATGTAAATATTTTCTTACGCATATAATCCTTAATCCTTTAGATTAATCAAAGTGTCGATGTTCCTTTAAGACAACATGCAATCTTTATAAGTTCTTTGAAGGAAGAACAAAGAAGAATGTAGAAGACTAAATATCCTTTTTGAACATATAATTATCTGAGCTAAGAGGAAACATATAATTGTATCTCTATAAATAAATATTTTTTAAGCATAGCATATAAGCAATAATTTATCAATTTCTGAGTATTTAATTAAACATATTGTTTAATTATAACACAATATAGAAAATAACACTTTATTACAGATTTCCGGGAGACTCATACTCAGTCCTTCCCTTCCCAATGTCCTACATTATAGAAAAATATGTAGAAATATATTATGGAGATCATTAGAAAACACTCACAGGTACAAAAATGTTGCATAAATGGAAACTAGAATCCTTTGATTATATTGAAGATGAAAATATTACAGCAATATCACTCCAAAATATGATTAAGGTATCAACCCTTCTTACTTCAAATTACCAAGTACATTTGGAGTTTTTCCAAAAATATCTAACCTATTATATCTTTTTTATGAAATAAATGTTTATCCAATATAACTTGGATGAATTTTAACAAAAATAACTTGAAATAGAGGTCTTCGAACTATTTTTATCACTCAACACACTATTGAGGATCTAGTTTCTAACTGCTAGCTTTAAATTTTGATTCTTCCTATATTGCTCCTAAATATTCTACTCCTTGCTAAAATATTGCCTGGAAACATACTCCTGGTTCAACTGATAAGTTCAACGAACTTATACCACTAATCATCATCTGGGCACGAAAATTTTATCACCTTTATGTAGGCCTCATCTACCTCAGTATACTTTTCAAAAGTCGCTTTACTAACAAAAAGATGATGAATTTCATGTTAAATAAATGGATCATGAGCTATACCTTCAATAATTTTTTTACAACTAATAATTCCTTTGACTTTAGAAAATTTCGATTTATGTGTTGCTATATCATGTAGTTTTATTGATATTCTTCTTGTTGAAGTAATTAACCATGAGAATCCCTCAAAGATGGGAGTCCTTTTTGTTGAAGAACAAATAATTTTTTATGAAATATTTTTATCTAAACTTCTAAATTTTTACATTTGTTCTCTGACTGTAGGATTCAATTTCTCCTTGTCAATAATTTTCTCACCTCAAGAACTGCATCTGTTCTATCTTGAATTCCCATTTCTTCCAGCTCCTTTATGGTTTTTGAATTTAGGACTTTGAGAATTCTGGTTGTTTCTCTAGGTCTATTGTCTAGATATTCTTTGGTATCTTCAATGGTTGCCTTAGCCTTCTCCAATAGTTCCTCTTGTTAAAAAATGATTTTTGGTTCAATTTACTAGGTAAATTAAAACATGTATTTTACTTATCAATAAGGGTTCATAGATTAGAAGAAAACCAAAGTTTATGGAATCTTAGATTAACTAGTGTAGGAAGTAGTTGTTCAGATAAAAATAATGGAAATGCATATTAAAAATATAAACTATTTGAAATGAAATCATTAAAACTTAATCTAGAAGCAAGAGTGCAATGTGCCTTTGTGGAGCATAGGAAACGAGGAAGATGCTCTAACTTAGAGATCCTATTTGTCCTTCCTCATCATCCTTATTCCAGCAAGATCAGTTCACTAATAAGCATATTGTAGCCAAAGTAGTAAGGATCAAATGCATAAACACAATTTCCAGTTCAGTTCTTAATCTAGAAGGAAAGGGATCTAACTTATATTCCTTGGTTTACCTTCCATGCTTAAATTAAATACTGAAATCATTCCAAAAACATAAATGATAACTAATTCAAGAAAGCAGTAAAGATTAAATGTACAATTTCTATTTTAGTTCTTAATCTAGAAGGAAGAGGATCTAACTTAGATGCCTTGGTTGATCTTCCCTGCTTAAACCAATTACTGAAATGAAATCATCCAAAAACATAAATGAACATGGCATATAATGAATCTATTTAAAAAATATTCACAAGAAACTATAAAGAAAACAACAATCTAAAATATTCACAATTATGCACAAAATTACACTGTAGTGTACTTAGCTAAGAATGGGCGCCCTACACCCTTACTTGGTACACTTGAAACTATTAGCTACAGTAAGTCAACAATCACATCCCATAGAAAGAACGAAAAGAAAATAGAAGACAAGTTCCTAAAATTGTATTTAGAAGAAAAGAAGTCTCAATAGTCATAATACATGTTCATAAGTGTTGAATAGTTATGCTTAAATAAGCCAAAAATATAACAAACTTAGCTAAAATAGCTGTAACATCCTATAAGAGTCCTAATCCATCTAATCAGGTAGAAATCACCCCTTTTCTACATAAAATGTAGTAGGATCCCACTAAATCACAAAACTGCCCCTTTATTTAGGGATTTCTTGGTGACTGGTCAAGTTTGACTAGCGTTGACTAGGCCGATTCTGACTCATTTGGACTGTGCCAATAGGAGCCTTTCCATCCTTGGTTTCCATACTTCTCGAATATATCTTCATTCTCCACACAGGTGTCCTGCACATACAACTTCAATGGAGCCATTACAGGAAATTTTGTTCTAGTCAAAAACAAATTTTAATACCTAATTTCTACTAAAAATTCTAAAATTTAAAAGTAATAATTATTTTACCTTAATGCGCAATAAGAGTCAAAAATATTGAAAATAAGACCATGGTATGATGGTAAGGGATGATAGATAGATGGATTATGCATGGTGAAAAATGGTCAAAACTGAGGGCCAACATCTGCCCCTTGCTGAGTCTCGAACATGTCCTCATCTTTGCCTCTGTCTCTTTCATCTTCTGCCTCTATATGATGACTTTCCTACTAATGTACCTGTGGATCTATCCCATGATGTTGAAGCTTCCTCCTGATCTGCGTGCAAAAGGATATCAATGCCCTCTTGTCCTTTTTCCTCTTCCTTGTAGATGGCATTTTTCACTTTCTGTTTCTCATATTTATACTGCCAAAGTTTCTTCTCTCTTAACCACCTATATGGTTGTTTTGAAATTAGGATATTATGTGTTTCTAGCTTCTTCATTCTCTTCTTCAATCTTTTGTTTTCTTTCACCATCTTGTTATTCTTCTTTTTATACATCTCATTTTCCTTCTTAAGATGTTTTTCCATAACTTCATTGACTTGAAGTTGAGTAGTTAAGTCTTCTACCTTCTTAGCATATTCTTCATTATGATCCTACTTGGAAATTTCTTTGATCTATTTTGCATATGAACGGTATGATGATCCTCCAATCCATGTGTCTTCATAGCAAGAATCCTTCTCTAGGTCTCTAAGATTTTTTTGTGCCTCTCTTTCTAGTTTTTCAATGACTTCATGAGGTGATTGTTGGTGTGTACTAAGAGGCATTTTTCTAGGATCTCCACTTCAATATCTTGGGTTTTTTTACATGGTTCTTCTATTTCTTTCCTTCTTGGCTTCTCTGGAATAGATATGAAAGATCTCTCCTTCTCAATAGCTATATCCTCTTGTTTCTTCCTAGATCTTGTTCTTGGATCCAATGGTGATTGCATAATATTTCTTCAAAGATGCAATCGTCCAAGTGTTTCCTCATTTCCGGTTGATTGTTCTTTCTTTTGGACTTCTAAAAAGTGTTTTTTGTCCAAGAAATTCTTCCATGTTTCTTCCCTATTTTTTAGTTAGAACTCAATCAAAATCGTGATTAACCCTTGATGATAGTAGCTAGCTTCTTTTTTTTTGTTTTGCCTTTCAACCATTTAATCATCTTCATCAAACACTTGGAAAAGAAATAGGGAAGGTTTACTTTACAATCATCTTTAATGTGTTGGAGAATTTTGATGTGATATAAGCGTATAGTACTATATCTCCCGTCACATGTAAAGTATTTCTAAATAATAAGAGTCAATTCTTCCTGAGGTTCTCTTATCCACTCCCTAAGAATTCCTTTAGTTTTATTAAATGTTCCCTTCCTCTTTTTTTCTACGATGTAATTCCACCATTTTTCTCTAAAATATTGCCCCTTGTGGTATTATTCTCCTATCATTGACAAATTTGTGGCTTGAGCAATATATTCTAGAGTAATGGGGACAAGAATATCCCCTATCTTGGTTTTTTCATTATAAAAGTTAGCTACAAACTCCTCTATGAATTTTCCATTGTGCCCATCAAACTTTCTTAGAAACTCTAATAGCCCTGCATAGTAGAGTTTTTCTCTTTATTCCAGTTTTCCAATTGAAATCTAGTGGGTTCAATCATACTCCCCATATTGACGTCTGGATGATTTTGTTTCTTTTGGTGTCTGTACCAATTTAAATAAGCCTCAACTATAAATAATCTCATGAGATAATAATAACTCTTTGTTTTTAATAAAAAAATTGTTTGCAGTTTAGTAAAACTGATAAATTATATTTGTGGCTAGAGAAGAAAGATATTTCTTGGTGGATGTATTGAAAAACAAAATTTATTTTCAAATAACACAGGAGTGTTAGATACTAATGCCTAATGGACACTTTCTATGATGGAAAAAAATACTCTGAGATTTCACCTCTATTTTTGCTGCTTGTGGAGAGAAGGCTTTGTTTTAATGCTTTGAAAACACCTTTGTGGAAAATACCCTGCCAAAATACATCTGAGAACAATCTTTCGATCGCTACCCTCTTTATAAATCAAGTTCTAGACACCTACAAGTATGGAAATTACAATATTTTTCAAATTAGCCCTTTCTTCCTCCTCAAAAATCAAATGTTGGAGATGTAAATCAACCTTTAGGCATGGCAACCATTGCAAGTACTCATCTTTGTTTTAAATTTTAATTACCATTCAATGCCTGTTCAAAAATCGAATCTTATAAATAAATCAATTTTTTGGATGTTTCTACAATAACCACTGTGCACTTTAGACTTTTTTATGAGGTTAACTGGAGTTTAATGTTTGGAAATCACACATCTGTAGATTGAAATAGGACCTTTTATGCCACCACGTAGTTTAAAACTCATATTGCCACCAACGTTTGCCTAGCTTGGAGTTTATTACATTGTTAACTAAAGTTTGTTGGTTACCTACACTACCAGTTTTTAAATGCCAATCTCAAACTTTGTATATCACCAAAAAAATTGAACTGCCTACATTTCACTTCTACTCCAACTCAATTTGTTATATTATGACATTTTAACGAGATTTGAATGGCGATTTCAACATTTAATTGGCGAGATTATAGTTAATGAAACACAACGTTCTCTTCTATCTCTTTGTGGATATTTTTGGTATTAAAAACCTACGCATTCCCTAAACAAATCATTCTCTATCTTCATTTCAAAACACGTTTCTAGTTTTCCTCTGGGTTGCATTTCCTACCTGAGCAGAGGCACAATACTGAGTTGAATTCCTTCTTTTCCCTGCCTAAAGGTGCTTTCTGGGTTTGCTAAACATTTCCCTACTCTGAGTAAGTGATGACTTCCTTTCTTTTCTCTGCCTGAAGGTGCTATCTGTTTCGCTAAACATTTCCCTGTTCTGCGTAGGTGTTTGACCAATTTTGCTACATTTTGAAATCTCCTCCACCGTGTCCTACACACCTGTCCCTTCTCCTTTTATTTTGTCATTTTGTATGACCATCCTTTGTACCGTAACCATCATCTATTTCAAAAATCAACCATCCTTTGTATGGGAACCATCATCGATTTTTATGTGCCAACTTGGCTATGGTTTGTTTGCACCTTTTATCATATGTTTCAAAGATATTTTCATATGTTTGATTTTATATGTGCCCATCATTTCACTATTGAATGCATTTCATATCCACCCATTTCACCATTTCACAATTTCATGCACCTTCATTGCATATTCATATCCACCCAAATCACATTTCTTTTAGTGATTATTTGATTTTTTTTTCAAAGTCCTTTTTGTCATAATTGATTTCTCCTCTTTGTCCTTTAGGGTGAATGTTTTCCTTTTTATGTTGCATTTATTATCATTATTTCTCTTTAAGGTATCTTTTTGAAATGACCATTTCAAGGTCATTTCAAGTATTAGAATAAAGTAATTTTTTTTACTTAGATCATGTAAATATATCACTGAACCATGCATCGTTCCACTTTTATTCTTATTTTATGACACTAAACCATGCTTGCTTGTTTTTCAGAGAATATTTGTAGGTAAAGAGACATGACTTGAATAGATAGTAGGGTGGAAGGTTTTTATGAAAGAGAGATAAAAGGTTTTATGAATAGAGAAAATGTACATGGAATGAAGGGTTCACACTCTTATGCATTAAGGTTTACTTAGTATCCTAAATTAATAAATCTTTTCAAAATCAAAAGGTATTAAAAATAAATTTATAACTTACAATACTTTCCTTGATTAAGTAGCTCCTTCAGTTGATGATGGTCTTGAATAGCGAATCTTGAATGAGTACAAGTCCCTTCCGATGATTAATTTGAATAATAAACTTGATTGAGTACATGTCCCTCCTAACAATATTTTTATGTTGATCCTCAAGTCCCTTTAATCAATAATATTTGACTGATATATGTTTAGGTCCCTTTTGAAAGATTTTGATGTTGAATTTTCAGGTCCCTACTGAAGTAAAATTTGCAATTTTAACTGGTCCTTTACATTCTGAGTTGCTTCCATATCAAGTTGAGTAGTTTGTTGAATTGTTCTTCCAAGTTGACTTATTATGCTAAAAAAAAGCACACTTTGTTTTTTTTTTATCTCCCCCTTGCTTATTTGGAGACTTGTCCTCAAGTTTGTACTTTGGAAAAGATATTCTGCAAAAAAATTGTAAAATTTCTTTGAAAAAATAAAAGGAAAATGGAAATCATATTAGCCAAGTAGATTGGTTTTCTATTATGAATTCGGGTTTGTATTGTGCCAGGAACCTGGATTTTCATAGGCACACCATTTTATTTATTTATTTATTTTCTAATTTTTTTTTTTTTTTTTGTTTTTAATTCTGAAAGTATGGAAAACATATGTGTATGTTGTTCCAAAACTTCCATGTCCTTTTCTACTAAGATTTTCTTCAGAAAATATTCCTTATTTATTGGTTTACTGTAAATTTTCAATATATGCCCATTGACTAAAAATGTTGTTGCTGCTTCATCTATTGTCTTAATTCTCACTGATCCATTATCAAAGATTTCTTCAATTTCATATGGGCCTAGCTAATGAGTGGTAAATTTGCTTTGAAATCTTTGTATTTTGAATCAAATAGAAGCGCCCAATCCCCTATATGAAAAATCTTCTTCTTAATAAATTTTTGATTCCATTTCATTCTTTGCTACTGCACTAGTGATGCATATTCTACAGCTTCCTTTCTGATCTCATCTAGTTCATTTAGTTTCATAATTCTTTGTTGTTTTTCTTCTGACAGATCCAGTCCTAGTTCAGCTGCAAGTCTATATGTATGGATATGGAATTCAATTGGTAGCATAACTTCTTTGTCATAACAAGCTGATAGGGGCTAATTATAGTAGTATTCTTCGATGTTATTCTATAAGCCCATAATGCTTCATTCAGTTTCTCTAACCAATCCTTCTTGTGCATCCTCATTGTCTTTGCCATGATGTTCTCAAGGAATTTGTTTGTTGATTCCACTTATCCATTTGCATGAGGGTGATATGGAGTTGATTTCCTATGCTTGATTTTATATTTCTGTGTAAGGTCTCTAAAAAGATTGGAAGTGAACTGTGCTCCTTGGTCGATGAGAATCTGGCTTGGAACCCTAAACCTTACAAATATATCTTCAAAAAGAAAAGATACATCTGCACTTTCTATTGCCTTTGACATTGTTTTTTCCTCCAACCATTTTGTTACATAGTTAGTACATACTAGGATGTAATTCTTACCATTAGAGGGTGATATATAGGACCCACGAAGTCAAGAGCCCATTTTTCAAATGGCTCTATAAGTACTTGTGGTTTCAATGAAATTTCATCAGAAACTACAGGCCTTCCTATCCTTTGGTCGCTATCACACTTTTTAACATAAGTCTTTGATTATTTGAATATAGATAGCCAATAATATCCTAGATTCAACACCTTGTGTGTTGTTTTTTCTCTGCAAAATGACCACCACATGGTTCATCATGAAATGATTTTAAAAGATGTAAAATTTCATCTTCTCTTATGCATTTTCTAATTAAAAAATCTGGTTTAGTATAAAAAAGGTCTCCATTAACCTAATTATATCTAGCATTATCTCTAATTATTTTCTTTTTCTGTTTGTTTGTAAAATGAGAAGGTAATTTTCTAGATGATAAATAATTAGATATATCAACAGACCATGGAGTGTTGAATTTTATAGAAAATATGTGTTCGTATGGAAAATTATTAGAAACTAGAACAATCTCACCAGTAAGATGAAATCTTGACAGGGAGTCTACCACTTGATTGTCTTTTCCTGGTCCATTCAAAACAATAACATTAAACTCCTACTTTAATAACAATCATCTAGTGATTATGCCATTAATGATTGGTTTATTAATTAGATATTTGATGACTGAATGACCAGTATGAATGAACACTTGATATCCTGTTATGTAATGTCTGAATTTATTTACTGCATGCACAACAACTAACATTTATTTTTTAGTTACTCTATAATTTAACTCAACTAGAGTTAGATTTTTGCTGATGAAATAGATAAAATAGCTAAATTTATTTTCTTTCTGTCCTAGAGTTGCTCCTATTGTTGTGTCCGATGCATAGATGGATATATGAAACGGTAATGACCAATTTGGTCCTCTGAGAATTGGTGCTATGTTATGAAACCAGCTCAAGAAAAGAGAGAAAAGATAGATCAACACCTTTAGAATTCAACCTCTTTGAGGGGGCAACCTCCTTTACATTACATAAATGAACAATTCTTGGATGACTCAAATGACAAAACCTCCTTTCTATATATAGGAGTCTAAGGAGTCACAATATAACCCAACCGACCAAACAATAATAATATAAAGCCACAAAAATAACAATAGAGGGATTCTATGGGGCACAGTAATAACAATATGGGGATAATAGGGGCACAAAAATATTAATAAGGGGTACAACTACAATAGTAATGGGGTAATCACTAGTATTATAGGGACCCAACATGCTATGTATAATTTGTGTTTGAGTTTATCAAATGCATGTTGAGAATCACTATTCCATTGAAAATATGTCTTTTGTAAGAAGTTTAAATAATGAAAAAACTATTTTACTAAAATTTTCAATTAATCTCTGATAATAGCCAGCATAACCCAGAAAAGTTATTACTTCTTTTTTATTTGTTTGTGGTAATAGGTTTACAATGATTTGTATTTTTGTTGGATCCACTTTTATTCCAGAAGATGAAATATGGTGTCCCGACGCTATCCTTTCAGTTAGCATCATAAAGCATTTCTAATTTCTAAGAGATAGAATTGTCTCAATACATATTTGTAGAACTCTTTCCAAATTGTTTAAACAATCATCAAATGTATTTTCGCAAATAATAAAATCATCCATGTAAACTTCTACACATTCATGTATAAGATCAACAAGGATGGCTAGGGCTTTTTTTGAAAAGTAGCTGGTTCATTAAATAATCCAAAAGGTAACACATTATAAGAATATGTACCGCAAGGACAAGTAAACGTAGTTTTATCCTGATCCTCTAACGCTATCTTGATTTGATTATAATCGCTAAATCCATCAAGAAAAGAAAATAATTTTTTCCTGCTAATGAATCTAGGACTTAGTCGATGAATGGAAGTGGGAAATGATCTTTAAGTTTTTCTTTATTTAATTCACTATAGTCTAGATAGATTCTCCATTTTCAATTTTTATTGGGAACCAAAACTAAGGGGGAATCCATTGACTGTCTGAGACAGGGCAGATAAATCCTACCTGTAATAGTTGATGTAATTATTCTTTTACTATCTCTTTCATCATTGGATTCATTATTATTTGTGGTTTACTTACAAGTTTGATATTTTCATGTGTGTAAATATGGTAGATAAATGTTTTTTGATGAATTCCTTGCATATCTGTATAATCCCAAGAAAATTCTTTTGAGTATTTCTTTAATAGTGCAATTACTTGTTCTTTCTATGATGATTGTAAAATATTACCAATATTAAAATTCTTTCCAGGGCTGATTTGAATTACTTTACTTTGAGAATTTGTGATTGAGTTAACAGGAAAGATAGCTTCAAATGATGTTTGCAATGAATTAGTAGTGCAATTTTCCTGAAAACATTGATCTAAAAGTTGACTTGTAGCTTGATGTTGGATGGTTCTTAACTACTCTGAAATATCAGGTTCTGAAATGAAGAGATCTATTAAATACTCATTATATTCTTCTCTAAAATCAAAAGCTTGATTAATGCTTAGAATAGGCTGAATTTCTTCGTTTTGTTCATTAAGACATGATAATAAAGAAGGAGATTGAGCAGGAGGATAGATTGTTATGTGATTTCTTTCAATTCTGTGTGATATGATCATACTTCTGTTGGAAATAATACTGAGAGGGGGGGTGAATCAGTATTATCAAATCAGTAAAACTTTTTCTTTTTCATACTCAGATTCATATACGCGACTTCAGTTAAGGATATCCGCGTATATACGCGACTGTGTTAAAGGAAACCAGTGTACATGCAGTAATCTTATGATTCAGTTAACTTATCTTCAGTAAATGCATCAGAACATTATTACCCATATTAACAGTAATCAGGTGCAGTAAACAGAACAGATCATCACACATAAAGAGCACACATGAACACCATGATATAAGGTGGAAACCCAATGTGGGTGAAAACCATCTGCTGCAATTTGTTTCTATCTTTCATTAATAAGAAACTTCTTTTACAATGTATTGGTGTAGTCCTTTACCAGTACGCAGGCTTCTACCTGCAGAAGGCTACAACCTTCTTAGTTCTTGTACTAGCTGTTCCATTTACTAGTACGTAGGCGCTGGCCTACTGAAGGCTCCAACCTTCACTCATTTTCCAGTTGCTCCTGGAAGGGAGATACAACCCCCTCAGCTTTTGTACTAGCTGATCCATTTACTAGTACGTAGGTGCTGACCCTACAATCTTCAGGGACCACGTTTCATCAATTTTCAGACTGGATCCAAGAGTACAAAACAAACATTACTTCAATACAATCATCAACTTATACTTGCATCACAATTCATTAAACCACCCAATACTGAATCACTGAAACCCTGTCATCAAGAACACAAAACCCAAACCAGAGTCCAGAACTCTGCAACAACCACCAGAATCAACAACAACCTAAAACACCAAATCTCATAATGTATACGCTACTTGGACGAACCCAACCTGCGTGTATACGCCCTTTTACCAAGGACAACCCGCGTACAGATCTGCAAATTCAACCTCATAACTTTGCAGCTACTTCAGACATCAGAACATACCCAAAGCATAACATTCATAAACATGCGTCAATAGATCTAGTCTATCCATACTCAACCCATATAAAGATAATCATTCCAAGCCTTGAGATCCCAATCCATCATTCATCATCCTTCACATGAGTGCCTCCTTGGTTCAGATCAAGCAAGACATCACCAACCCATAACCAGAATCTGGATCTCACACTTTATCAGATCTCCATCACACCTCACTTGCACTATCTTGGCCTAATGATCTTCTCCTTATATAGCCTTAGGCCTTGTTCAATACCATGGTCCAAAACCATAACAAACCAAAACCATCAACTTCGAAACTAGGGATCAACACGTTCGTCGAGACACCATGGTCCAAAACCATAGGCACAACTTCCAAGGAATAACCGCCACGGACCAAAGATAAGTTTTCCACATATACGCGCTTTTACTGAAGCCAACCTGCGTGTACATGCTGATTCTCCTTGATGAACCTGCGTATATCGCTTTCTTGTCCTGCTGTACTGAGATCTGTCCTCTGATTAAGTTGCCATCACCTGTACCATCTTCTGAGTGAGTTGCCATCAAGGACAACACCTGAATCATAATGCCAACAATCTCCCCCTTTGGACTTGATGGCAACCACCACACCAAGTCACTCTCCCCGTTTGACATCAAGGGCAAAGGGCGGACCAAGACATTCTCTTCCTTGGTATACCTTATGCTGTCCATACTCCCCATGAGTACCTGCTGAAGTCTCTGACTGAGCTCCCCCTTTGTATATGCCAAGATGTATCAATCCATCGATGCTCCCCCTGCAATACCATTCCTTTGATCAACCAACAGTATGTATCATAAGCATCATCACCAAGACCTTCTAACCATAATGCCAACAATGCATTATTTGAAATATATGCTCCCCCTGAACCTGTGCCATGTTATCATCAAAACAGTGACTGAACCATATCAGTCTTCTGTACTGCTGCTTTCTTTCAGAACACCATATACGCGATTCTGCAGCGTCTAGCTCGCGTATATACGCGACTTGTCTTCATGAAACCCGCGTATGAGATTTGGAACACTGATGTTCCACACTTCCAGCTACCTCTGAATCTGTCATGTCTGTGTACTCTGCTATGCCACATCTTTCTGGCTGTACTTCCTTCTTCTTCCATATCTTCAAGCGTGATGATGTTTTCTCCTTTTGGTATGGTGTCCACAATCTTCTCTTGCATTCCTTTGCTATGTGTCCAGGTTTGTAACATGCATAACATCTTACATGTCTCATATTCCTTCTATAGCAGTCAACAGCTTTGTGACCAAACATATTGCAAGCAAAGCAATATCCATTAAAGTACCTGGAATGTGATGATCTTTCATTGATGGTCTTGGAAATCCTTCTTCTCTGCATCTAGCTGCAATATGTCCAAGATTATGACATTCATAACATTCAACATTATTCATAGGAGGAGTAAAAGATTTTCTTTGAAGAATTCCTTTCCTTGGTTGATGATGAGATTGACCTTTCATCTCCTTGTTGAGCATTTCAGATTTTGCATTAAAGTCCCTTGTCTTACTTTGTGAACTAGATTCACTTTCAACAGATTCATGAAAACCAAGACCAGTCTTGATAGCAGGAGACCTTTGACTACTAAGAATATCATCCAAAATCTTAGTACTTTCTTGAAATCGCAATAGCTTATCCTTTTCTTCTAATTTATCTTTCAAGATATTTACCTCAGCCTGATTTTCAAAGCATTGCTTCTTCAAGGTTTCTTCAGACTTTCTTCCTTCTTCCACTTGTTGCCTTAGTTTAAGAATCTCATTTTCTTGCTCTTCATTCAGTACTTGCAGCATTTCACGAACTCTGAAGGCACATTCCAACTGAACCTTTAAGCTGATAATTTCTTCTTTGAGAGCACTCTCCCTTTTGCTAGGTAGGTCTATGACTTCATCTGATGCTTCATTTGCTTGTCCATCTTCAATTTGAGGAGATTCAGAATTTGAATACTTAGTTTCATTCCCCGGCAGGCTGTCATTGTTTCTTTGAGTTGTCTTCTTCTTTTGACGTGCTTTCTTTCCCATTGTTCTACGGATCTCCTTCAAGCGATCAAGCTTCCATAAAAGGACCTGCTCTGATACCAATTGTTGGAAATAATACTGAGAAGGGGGGTGAATCAGTAAAACTTTTTCTTTTTCATACTCAGATTCATATACGCGACTTCAGTTAAGGATATCCGCGTATATACGCGACTGTGTTAAAGGAAACCAACGTACATGCAGTAATCTTATGATTCAGTTAACTTATCTTCAGTAAATGCATCAGAACATTATTACCCATATTAACAGTAATCAGGTGCAGTAAACAGAACAGATCATCACACATAAAGAGCACACATGAACACCATGATATAAGGTGGAAACCCAATGTGGGTGAAAACCACCTGCTGCAAGTTGTTTCTATCTTCCATTAATAAGAAACTTCTTTTACAATGTACTGGTGCAGTCCTTTACCAGTACGCAGGCTTCTACCTGCAGAAGGCTACAACCTTCTTAGTTCTTGTACTAGCCGTTGCATTTACTAGTACGTAGGCACTGGCCTACTGAAGGCTCCAACCTTCACTCGTTTTCCAGTTGCTCCTGGAAGGGAGCTACAACCCCTTTGGCTCTTATACTGGCCAATATGTTTACCAGTACGTAGGTGCCGGCCTACAATCATCCAGGGACCACGTTTCATACATTTTCATACTGGATCCATAGAACAATCACCATTGCAATACAATCAACCTCTGAATCACCCAATACTGAAACCCTGTCACAGAACACAACCAGAGCCCACAACTCTGCAACGACCACTAAAATCAACAGCAACCTAAAACACCAAATCTCATAATGTATACACTACTTGGACGAACCCAACCTGCGTGTATACGCCCTTTTACCAAGGACAACCCGCGTACAGATCTGCAAATTCAACCTCATAACTTTGCAGCTACTTCAGACATCAGAACATACCCAAATCATAAAATTCATAAACATGCGTCAATAGATCTAGTCTATCCATACTCAACCCATATAAAGATAATCATTCCAAGCCTTGAGATCCCAATCCATCATTCATCATCCTTCACATGAGTGCCTCCTTGGTTCAGATCAAGCAAGACATCACCAACCCATAACCAGCATCTGGATCTCACACTTTATCAGATCTTCATCACTTGCTCACTCTTGCACACAATCTTGGCCTAATGATCTTCTCCTTATATAGCCTTAGGCCTTGCTCAATACCATGGTCCAAAACCATAACAAACCAATACCATCAACTTCGAAACTAGGGATCAACACGTTCGTCGAGACGCCATGGTCCAAAACCATAGGCACAACTTCCAAGGAATAACCGCCACGGACCAAAGATAAGTTTTCCACATATACGCGCTTTTACTGAAGCCAACCTGCGTGTACACGCGGATTCTCCTTGATGAACCTGCGTATATCGCTTTCTTGTCCTACTGTACTGAGATATGTCCTCTGATTAGTTGCCATCACCTGTACAAACCTCTGAGTGAGTTGCCATCAAGGACAACACCTGAATCATAATGCCAACAACTTCCTAATCTACATCCAATAAAAGCATCAACTATGGCTAATCACAGTCTACCAAGAATTAATGGATGGCCTCCTAATTTTGACTTTGGTTGTAGGAATAGGAAGTCTACATGATATTCCCAAGAATCCAAAGAAAAAATGATATCTTTAAGTACTCTTTCTGGCACTACTTTGGATCTCTCAACTAGTTTCAATATTGTAGTGGTAGGTCGAATATTTGGAAAGTTCAAACATTTCATGGTTTTTGTTTTCTTGACATTGATAACAACTCCTAAGTCAATTAGAGCTGTAGAAATTGAAAAATTGTTTATTGAAATTGTTACCATAGGTATTCCAAGATAAACATATTTTTCAATTATAGTATTTGTTGACATAAGAGTAGCTAATTTCCCAATGACATGAATCATAGGTGGATCTTTCTTTCTTTTTTCAATTTTCTTGGTGCATAATTCCTTAATTACCTTTGTATAGATAAAAATATCTTTAATGGTGCACAATAAAGGAATTTTAACATAGGATTTTTTCAATTCATCTAAAATGTCAAATTCAAGAAGAGAGAATAAAGATTTTTTCTCTACTATAATTTCCAGAAAATGAGGTGTTTGAGTTGTTATTACTCTATTCTTCTGAATTTGATGTTCTGCATTAAGTTTTTCAGGATTTATCTCCTCCTCGACTTGTTATTTTTTAATCACAGGAGAGTCTTTTTGTAAGATTTTTCCATACCTTAAGTGGATGTTTTGAATAGGAAGGATTGAATATGAAGTCCCTTCCTCAGTATTGTAAATTGGTCTTTCCACTTTGTTACTCTAATTTCCTATTGGTTGAGCTAGTAATTGAGTTGGTCTAGATGGTGTTTGGTTAGATGGTAGCTGAATCTACTGAGGTTGGGTTAATTATGGTGCAGGTAATGATGGATTTGATTTTTGAGGTTCTTGAAATTATTGGTATGGAAAATATTGTTGGGGAAATGATTGATATGGTTGTTGAGGATATCACTGATGTGGTTGAGGATAATATTGTTGAGGAGGTTGGGCTCCATAAGTATACCCTCACTAACCTTGAGAAGATTGATTTTGAGTTTGTTGAGGAGGCCAAGCCTGCCAAGGCATAGAGCATTCCATAAATTTTGAATAAGATATTGATAGTGTTGAGGAAATTGTTGAGTAAATTGTTGAGGAGGACTTTGAGACATACATGTAAATCGAGGTTGCGAAGGTCTTATTGATGCTAAATAATAAAGAGATTCCATCCCTTGGATTTCTTCCATTTGATTTTCCTGCAATTCCTTCAAGTTTTGGACAATCATATGTTGCATGATTTTTAGTGCAAATTCCACAAACATGAATATTTTCTAAAGGACATTCTCTTAAGGGATATTTCTTTCTACATTTAGGACAAAAAATTAATAATACTTGATCTTGTTCTTCTTGTTTCTTTTTGGTTTTAGTATATCAGCTTGTGTTCCTAACATACTTAAGCGATCAATTTTGAATTCTTCAAACAAGTTTCTTAATTTAGCTCTCGTTGTACTTCCTATTGCTGATTTGGTAGATTTAGAATTTGCATCTCTTTTTTAGTTTTAGCTCTTCCTCTTGAATATTTTTGACATAACTCTGCAATTTCATCAAATGGTAAATTTGGAATATCTCCTTTTCCCATCACATTAAGAATATCAAGATACTCATCTCATATGCCTTTTAAAAAGATTGTTCGAATAGTATCATGATTTAAAGAATGATGTTTAGATTTTTGTAAGTTATAGAGAAATCTTTCTAAGTATTCCTCTAAACTTTCATCTTCTTGTTGAGTCATTCTAGAAAATTTCATCTTTTGAGTCTCTAGGCCTACAGTGTGCTTGATATTTCTTAAGAAAAATATTCCTCATGTCTTCCCAACTACTAATACTAAGTCCACCGAATCCCATGAACCACTTTAATGCATATGCTTTCAGAGTAGTAGGAAAGAGACAAAGCTTATGTGTATCGTCAGTATAACCATAGGTACAACATATAATATAAAATTAAAACAAAAATGATTCAGGATCTTCAGAAGACATACCATAGAAATTTAGTAAAACAGAAGGTGGGATATTTTTCATTTTTTCCTCTTCTCCAAGATTGCTCTAGTGTCTAATATTGGAAATCCAAAAGTAGATTCTTAGCCATTGTCTACTCCTCCATCCTCTCTTCTTTTATTTTCATTTTCTCTCTTAATATCTTCTTCTCTTTTTATATCTTCTTCTCTTTTACTTGCCCATTCTCTTCGTTTTCTTTCTTATTCTTGCTGTTGTTTTGGAGTTAGTCCAGGAATATTGGATCCTTGTCCTTCATCTACCATTTCTTTTTCAGCTGTTTGAAATGTTTCAGTAATAATTTGAGATTGTGTGTCTTAAATTTATTTTATTTTCTCAAGGATAGGTTGATCAATTGCTTTCTCTAGTTTCTCAAGAATAGGTTGAACAATTGGTTTTCTTATTTCTCTTTGTTTTCCTATAGAATATGCTTTTTCTTGTGTTTATTTTCTCTTTACTTCATAAGCCAACAAAGTTTTTCTTTCAACAAGAGTTAACCTTTTCCCTGAACGTTGTTTCTCCTCTAACTCTTCGAAAGTTGGTTTTCTAGAAATTGGTGTAAGTTCGAATGTAGGTGGTCTTGATCCCACCAATGGTTTAGTAGTTGGGGGGTGTTGGTTTGTATATCTACCAGTTTCGTCTCTTTTTCCAAGCATAAATAACCATAATGAAAAATCCTAATTTTTTTAATGTTTTTATATATATTTTTATGTTTTCTAACCACTCTTCCTAATCAGTTATATCTATGTATGCTTCCCCAACAATGATGCCAAAAATGTTTGTTCAATTTAATGGGTAAACTAAAACATGCAATTTACTTATCAATTCGGATTGGTAGACTTAGAAGCAAACCAAAGTTTATGGAATATTAGATTAACTAGTGTAGGAAGTAGTTGTTCAGATAAAAATAATAAAAATCCATATTACAAATATAAATTACTTGAAAAGAAATCATTAAAATTTAACCTATAAGCAAGAGTGAAATGAGTCTTTCTGGAGCATATGCAACGAGGAAGAGGCTCTAAATTATAGATCTTGTTTTTCGTTCCTCATCATGTTTATTCCAACAAGATCAATTCACCAATAAGAATATCAAAGCCAAAGCAGTAAGGATCAAATGCATAAACACAATTTCTAGTTCAGTTTTTAATCTAGAAGGAAGAGGATCTAACTTGGATGCCTTGGTTGACCTTCCCTGCTTAATTCAATTACTGAAATGAAATCATTCCAAAAGAATAAATGATAACTAATTCAAGAAAACAGTAAAGATTAAATGCACAATTTCTATTTTAGTTCTTAATCTAGTAGGAAGAGGATCTAACTTAGATGCCTTGGTTGACCTTTCCTACTTAAATCAATTATTGAAATGAAATCATCCAAAAACATAAATGAACATGGAATATAATGAATCTATTTAGAAAAATTCACAAGAAACTACAAAGAAAACAACAATCTCAAATATTCACAATTATGCACAAAATTACACTACAGTGTACGTAGCTCAGAATGGGGGTCCTCCACCCTTGCTTGGTACAATTGAAACTATAATCTAAATTATATCAGAAATCAATTTCCATAGAAAAAACAACCAGAAAATATAAGACATGTTCCTCAAATTATATTCAGAAGTAAGGAAGTCTCAATAGTTATAATACTTGTTCATAAGTGCTAAATAGTTATGCTTAAATAAGCCAAAAATATAACAAACTTAGCTAAAATAGTAGTAACAACCTATAAGAGTCCTAATACATCTAATAAGGTCAAAATCATCCCTTTTTCTACACAAAATATGGTAGGATCCCACTAAATCACAAAACTGCCCCTTTATTTAGGGATTTTTGGGCCGTTGGTCAAGTTTGACCAACGTTGACCAGGTCTGTTCTGAATCATTTGGAATATGCCAATAGTATTCTTTCTAGCATTTCTTTGCATACTTCTCAAATATATATTCAGTTACCACCCAGGTGTCCTGCACATATGACTTCAATGGAGCCATTACGAGAAATTTTGTTCTAGTCAAAAATAATTTTTAATACCTAATTTTTACTAAAAATTCTAAAATTTAAAAGACATAATTATTTTACCTTAATGTGCAATAAGAGGCAAAAATATGACAAATAAGGCCATGGTATGATGTTAAGGGATGATAGATAGATACATTATGTATGGTGAAAAATGGTCAAAATTGAGGACCAACAATGACCTCTATAGACGACCATAAATTCGAAATTGCATAATTTATGTCCATCTAAATTTGTTCTTTAGCTTATGATAAACTCAGTGCACTAACCGATTCATCTAAATATTTTTCAAGCTGTTCAGTAAGCTTGAAATTCTTCTGCACCTCTGAAATGTATGCATTGTCTACGTTTATTTTATTTTCTTTTTCCTTTTGCTTCAACTTTTCAATTTCCACATTTCTCAAAGACATAGCAACGATTTCTTTAGATAATTGTTTTGTTGAATCATGACTTGCTGATCCTATCTCCAATGTTGAAACACTTTTACCAACATTTTGTTCTCTCCTTCACTAGCTTTTCCATCTCTCCCTCCATATTTTGTATTTATAGATTCTAATCCACAATCATATGTAGCATGTTTTCCTTCTCTTTCTTGATTTATCCCACTTCCTAAGCTTGAGGATGCTCTGTTGTTGGTAGTTTTAATTTCCCGCACAATGCTTGAATATATGCATTTTTTTTATGATCTCCTGAGTTGCATCAACATCATTTGGATCAAATCCTTATTTGATAATAAAATCTTCTAATTTTTTTCCCTTGTATCTTTTGCCAATGATGATATATTTTCTAACTTCAGTTAAGAATGAATGTTATTCAAAGAAGTTTTTTATTTCGAAACAACCATAACATAACTTGTTAGAGAGGATTGGATCATTTCACCTACTTGCTTATGTAGATCTACCTGGTTTATAGGGTGAATTTGTTTAGTATCAAAAAAAAAAATTGTAGTCCTTTGCAGTTTTTGGGATTGGAACCTTTGTCCAAATAAATGCCAATTGAAACTATCTGCTATCAGAATCTAGTGCAGAAAACAATTTGTTCTCGGTAGAGGAAGGTTGTTTCTAAAATTGAGCATACGTAGCAAAGTTTAGAAGGTCATTATTTTTCTTCATTTCTTTGAATTTAGCAAAATGATTTGACTACCAGAAGAAGGAGAAATAGATACATTTGTTGTTGTTTCTTTGACCTTTTGTAGTGTAAAAACAGGCTTGCTTGACACCGTCACTGCAGTTGAGAGATTTGTATTCATGGCTTCAAATGATTCTTCTTCTATTTCCTTGGTATTTCTTGTTTTGAAAACTCTAAAATATGTTGACGTAGACCCTGAAATACCAGGAGAAATTCTATCACTTGTCATTTTTAACTTCTTTTCTTTTGGATGAGGAGTTTCCAATGTTTTCTGCCTTCACACTTGTTCTTCAACTTCCTATAAAGTATTTCCCTCCCAAACCTCCCTATTAACATACTCTTCAATCTCTGGTTTTTAAAAGTGTATATAAGGCGTTCACTTTTGCTCAAGTCTGTTAGCTGAAATTATTCCCAAAGGATCATAAGGCCAACTAAAACTCATTTTAAACTTCATTTGATTTAACAAACTTTCTATTTTCTTATCAGTTTCTCTGGTATTTGTTATAAAGGGTCCAATATGAGCTTTTAGTTTAAACCGATCTTTCTATTGTCTGGACACAAAATGAACTTCATCTACATTTAGGCTTCGCCATATGAACTCCAAAGTGAAAATCCTCATTGGAAGAAATATTGGTAATTTATAAGGTGACAATTCACAACCATAAATTTTGATCTTTGTGACACTCTGATACATATACCAATCTCTTAGTTTTTTCTGCTCACTTAAAAGTAAAATTCTCTTAATTTTAGTTGAAATCATTTTGTCTACATCACTACTAAGAAGGCAAAGTAATAAGTATATGATCTGGTTAACAAAATCACTGAATGAATACTCTTGTGAATTCTTTCTAACTAATGAGGTATAGTGAATAATTGATTGTGGCCTCCCTTGTGAATCCAACTTTTGTAGTGGCATATTAAACCTCTAAGATTGGTGGTATAAGAACAAGTAAATTAACACATATTGATATTTGAAGGTTCTTTCTACACTAAATTTTAAAAATTGCTCATGAATGTTATCTCAGGTAAACTAGCTAAAATTGAATAGGTTAGAAGGCTTTTTCCTGGATGAAAAGATAGACAGGAATCCTAAAACGAATTCATCAATCCATTCATCATTTTAATAAACCAACAAACAAAAAACCATGGAGATTATTTTTTTAGAAATTTCAAGACATGTGGTTGAGGAATAAAGTGGATTATGACGAGGCAATTCAGATCCTTCTCGAAAAAATGACTCAAAAATATGGGCTCTCTCTTGAAATCTAAGCTTTTGGTAAATTTCCATTAATGAGTCGACTGAAAAGGAATGTAGAGAACTTGAAGGACTGATTTGTAAAGCTTGAAGAATGGAATCTGGCATTATGTAGAATAAAATTTCACCATTTCTGGCTACTACCGCTCTTTGACTAGGTAAATATCTGCTTTCGCACTAGGAGACAAACCTGGAAAAATGATGAGTATGAGGAAAAACGAATTAAGGTAACATGGATTCCAAAAAACTAAACTCATCGCTGGCATATTCAAACTTCTGAAAAGCCTAATAATGCAATTCATACAAATAAAACTCACACTTCATCTCTACAATTTTGAAATCTAGGTCTACTAGAGACAATTCATCTGAATTCGAGACTGCAAGAAGCATGGGGTTTTCATTATGTGATTTAATTTTCCCTTTATAAGTACTCATTTTGAAATTGAATGGAAAGGAGGAAGATTAGAATACCAGGAAATATTGAAGATTGTGAGCAGAAAGCATGTGCATACTTGGAAGTTCCTCTATTGCTTGGTTTTGTTGTTAGCACCGCAAATATGAGAAAATGGCTGAATTATTTGGGTAGATTAGGCATTTAAAGAAAATTCAAATACCCATTGATGAATATCAATGATCTTAGCGTTTTAACATGATTTCGACTGTTGACAAGAATTTATTGCAATATTTGATAGTTATGAATTGATGGATAGTGGAGGACATAACATGAGTTTATTTGACTAAATGAATGGTGAAGGGATAGATTTGGCAGGAGTAATAGCTAGCGGGAAGGCGGTTTTAAAGGCGGGGGGGGAGGGGGCTTGGTCATATATGTTTTGGGAAGGGGGTGCAACAATGTTACAAGTGCCCACCACATCACTTTCCATGGTTTATTGGAAACCATGGATTGCAGAACCCCTCTTCATTAAATGTTGGGAGTGTGGGGGGGGGGTTTTGTCCTGTAATCTTTTATGAGTTGTTGACCAAAATGGGTAAAATCCTAATTGTTAAAACATGCGGGGGGTTAGCATGCACTTTTATTGGCGGAACATTAAAAATAAGTCACAGTTATTTATAAAATAAACAAAACTTTCAAGCGATATTTATAAAATATGCCAAATTCTTACAAAGTGCATAGTATAAAACCCTTTTTTTGAATTTTTCCTCCATAAGAAAAAATTATGGGTAAAATAAAGTTACAACATTGTCTCCATTTGGGGATTGTTTTCCCCTACCGGATAGAGAGAACCTGCAAATCCATGTGCCTTCTCCTCGAGCCAGGGAGAATCATTGCTGTAGAAAATCGCACTGACTGTGTAAAATTAAATCACACGCATTATTTACAATGATGATAAAGAACTTTTTCAGTATTGAATGTAATATTTCAAATATTTCCCATAGATTGACAATTAGAAATATTTTCCTTCTAGATTTTTGATAATGATAGTATTATTCCCTTTGATCTCTGTAATCTTGAAAGGACCACACTAAAAATTGTCAAACTTTCCATGCTTCTCTTTGTCTTCTCTTCTTGAATCTCATCTTAGTACTATATATCCTTGCCTGAAATATCTTTCTCTAGCCTTGCTATCGAAGAAAGTCTTCATTTTATCTTGATACCAGAGTAGATTATGATGAACTTATTCCTTGTCTTGATTGAGTTCAATAATTGGATTAATTACCTTTGAAAAAAATCTATTTCATCATAGGAATCCAGTAAGATTTTCATCATTGGAAATGCTAATTGAGTAGGAAAAATAGCTTTAGTACCATAAGATAGTTGAAATGGATATTTTCTAGTAGCTCTCTTGGGTTCAACTCCATTTTCCCATACTACAAACTTTAAATGACTATCCCAATTTGTTTTTTAGTATGTCAACACCTTTTTGATGACTTTGATTAAAATTTTATTTGATGACTCTATTAATCCATTCACTTGTGGATAATTAGGTGTAGGATGATGTAAAGAAATTTGGAATTTCTGACAAAACTCTATCATTTTTGTAGAACAAAAGGCTTGAGCATTATGTATAATCATTTATCTTGGACAACCAAATATAGATAAAATATTTTCTTCAATGAAATTAATAACTAAAAAATCAATTGCACTTCTAGCAAGGATGGCTTCTACCCATTTTGTGAAATAATTTGTCATTGTTAGGATCCACATATGTTTATTATTTGATGTGGAATTTATTTCACCAATAAAGTCTATACCCCATTGCAGGAAAGGAGCCTCTACTAATACAAGAATCGAAGGCTGAGAAAATAATTTATGTTTACCTACAAAGGTATGGCAAGGAATGTAACTCTGAACTTTTAATCCCACTTGTGTAAATAATTTAGGCCAATAAAATATTTCTCTGAGTATTGTTTGTGCGGTTTCTTTCCATGCATCGTGACCTCAACATACTCCTTCATGAAATTGGTCGATCACTCCATCAATTCCACTTTCAGTCAGACATAACAATAAAATATTCAAATTATCTTTCCAATAAAAGTTGGCACTAACTATGAAATATTTGATAAACCTAAGTCTAAGATACCTACATTGATTCTTTGTGAATTTAGAAGGGTATTTGAAATTTTGCAAAAAATGAACAATATATTTGTACCAATCTTACAATAGAAATATTTGATCAATATGGAAAGAAATATTTCTAGGTGTTGAACTAGAAGAAGGTTCTTATGGATTCTTCTCCTCTAAATTTGGAGAAGGTTCTTGTGGATTATTCTCCTTTAAATTTATAGAAGGCTATTGTGTATTCTTCTCCTCTGAATTTGGAGAAGGTTCTTATGGATTCTTATCCAAATTCTATCTGAAAGTTGCATGATTGAATTAACACCTAGGATTTTACAATTTGATTTTGCTAACAATTTGGATAATCCTTGTCCCTTTACTAACTTTTTTGGTTTGATATCCAAATCAAACTTTAAAATCTTATCTATCTGTATTCCTCTTTTACGATATGTATTAGGTTGAGTGAGAATTATCTCTAGTCCATTGTTGGGTACATATGTTGTTATTTTAGAATGCAACACATATGTTCTGAAAAATTCCAAAGCTTGAACTAAAGCATAAACTTGCTTCTCAATAATATAATACTTTAGTTCTGCATATCTCATAACTTTACTAAATAAATAAATTGGTAATTCATAACGATATTCATTCTACTATAATAACATGGTTCCTATTGTAGTATCTGATGCAAAGGAGAAAACACTAAAATATTTTGAATAATCAGGGCTAGCTAAGACTAGTGCTTCTCAAAGCAAATTTTTTATCTAAGAAAATGAAAATATATCTCGTGCATTCCATTCAACTTCATGATTCTTTTTAAGCATATTAGTGATATATTTCATAATTTCAACATAATTAGGTATAAATCTTCTCAAGTAATTGATTTTTCCCAAAAAATCTTGAATTTCCTTCTTTGTTCTCGGTAAACTGATTAACTGAATAACATATACTCATTTTGGATCTATCCTGAATCCTTCCTTTTAAATAATATGTCCCAACAATTTTCCTTCCAGCATGGCAAAAATTGACTTTTTTGGATTCAAGGAAATCATAAACTTCCTCGACCTTTTGAAAATCTTTTTTAAATGTTTAATATGCTGAGAATTAGATTAAGAAAAAAAAAACAAGGTCATCAAGGTAAGTAACCTTGAATTTGTTTGTTTCTCCAACAAAATCTAGATCTATAGATCTTTTCGAAGGTTGTTCCTGCATTTATCAAACCAAAAGCCATTTTGGCATACATAAATGTACCCCAAGGTGTAGTAAAATAAATTTTACTTCTGTCATCTTCATTAACAAGTATCTGGTTGTATCCTAAGAAACCATCCAACATTGAAATTTTGTTTGATCCTCTTACTTTTTGTAGCAAATAATCCATCTTATGTAAGGGCTAATTATCTTTAAAAGACAATTTATTCATATTCCTAAAATCAACACACAACCTTATTTATCCATTGTTTTCCCTAACATGAACCATATTAGCTATCAAATCAGAATATCTTAGAGGTACAATTATTTTTTCATCAAGCAATTTCTTCACTTCTTTCTCAGTCACTGGAAATAATATTGGATTTATACTTGTCAATTTTTGGTGATTTTTTTTTGCCTCTAGTTTTAATGGAATGTTGTGTTCAATAATAGATGTATAATATGTTATTATATCTTCACTGTCTCCATACAAAAACATCTTTACATTTCTTGAACAATTCAATGTATTTATCCTTGATTTTCCGTGATAGTGAACTTGAAATTTTGATGTTTTTAATATCCTATGTAGTACCAATATTATATCCATGTACATCATCATATTGGGAATTTAAGAAAGAGGAACTAGGGACATAATTTTGATCAAATAATCTTTCAAGGGGGGCTAATCCTTTTGAAATATATGATTATTAGACAACTGAATAATATCATGATCTGCTCTCTTTTGCTTCAAATTCTCATATGTTGAAATATATTTTCTTGTACTTCCTCACTATCATCCCGATCAATATATAAAAATGAAATTTTTTCAATTGCTTGCAAAAATATCTTCAGTTGTTCAACATCTTCAAAACATTTCCAGTGCTTCAATTTGTTTGGGATAAAGGGTTTGTATCTAACTTCAACTTGACATTGCAAGTGGAAGGAATATGGAACTTTGAAGGCGCTTGTTAAAACTGCTAGAGAATCTGCTTGTATATTATCTTCCCTTGGTATGGGTAAAATGTTGAAAGCTTGAAAATGATTTTCTATAAAGTCCCATACCTCATTTTTGTTAGCTTTCAATCTGGGATGCTTAGTTTAACAAATATTCCTAACTTGTTCCACCACTAACTCATAATCAACAAATATTGATAATCTCTGCACTTTCATTTTCTTAGCTAATTCTAGACAAAGAATTAATGTTTCATATTCTGCTACATTATTGATGAATTTGAATACCAGCTTGAAATATTGATTAATAATTTTATTTTCTGTAGAAATCAAAACAACTCCAGCTCCTGATCCTCCATCAAAATACATTTTCCAAACATCATCCTTTGAAGACTCAGGAATATTTACAATGTCTTCAATTTTATTTTGTACATTACATTCTTCATTTATAGTGAAAATAAATCACCCTAAATCTTGATCAATATAATAGATAGGGTGGTTCACATCTTCTCTACATCAATAATTGTATTTATAAATCTATCTTCTCTGTACAAGCTTATATGTTCTCCTCCATATAGTGGAATGGTGGCATATGACATATACATTTGTAAACTTCCTTCAAGTTTAGCACACCAGGACATTGATAGTAGCATACCAAATTTTGGGGGAATATTTGTAACCACTATATCCATTACCACACTTTTTATAGGAATTTGAGCTAAGGTCACTACCAAACATTTGATTAGTCCCAAACACTGCACTTTCTTAGAATCAAAAGTGTATAAGTCATGGTAAGGCCTTGTCACTTGCAACTGAAGTTGATCCATAATTATTTTTGGCATTAAATTATGAGACGATCCAGAATCTAACATATAATTATAGAGGAGAAAATGATGGATCTTTAGAGTCAAATAAAAAGGAGGAACACTATCATCTTGAATGTCCAGACTTGGTCCAAAAATAGCAAAAGGATTTTTATGTTTCAAACTGATCACATCTCTTTCAGCATCCACACTTGAAGACTGCATCTATTTAGAGACATGTTGGTTATACCCATGATTTTTTTTCAAATCAGATAAAGGATTTGGAATTTTAGCTTTTTCCTAATTCCTTTCCACATTAAAAAAAAAGGAACCACCTTTTCCACTTTTTACCAATCTAGTGATTGATGTTTCTATTGTGAGGATGAAGTTTTGACAGTGTTATTTTGTGTTTCATCAAAAGTAATTTTCTTAATTGGTCTACCTGGATTTTGTCTTGGCCACAAATCATATATTTTATTCAGCTCAGCAGTTAGAAATTTTGAAAAATATTGATATTTGGAAACATCATAAGATTCTATATTTTGAACTAAAGATTGATTCTGATTTATAGGAATAATAAAACTTTTAGGCTGCTAGACAACAAAATAATTGATATCATATGAAACTAGTGTTATTTCCTCAATATCTTGATCATCAATCGTTAATGGAGGCTGAATTTGTTGGTTAGCATTTTGTCTTGCTCTCTATAAAATATGTGGTTGGAAAGGCCTTTTGTAGGGTCCCAGAGGGTCTGTTTACATTTTCTTGTGCTTCTTTGGGCTGAGTTTCCATTGTCGAGATTCTGTTAGACAAGTTTCTTAACATTGAAGTGATTTCATCTATTTTTTTATATTCTTTCTTAATTTTAGATGATGAACCAGTTTTAGTTTTTTCTTTTAACTTTCTCTCTACTTTTCTTCTTTAACTCTTAACTTCCCTAATGCTGCTCTGTTAGCCTCAACTTTTATTGCATCATTTTGCATGTCTGCAAAAGTTCTATATTTATTTTCTCTTAACATTACAGCAAAATCATCATCAAAAGCCTTAGAAAATCTAACATTTTCTGCAGTAACTGAAGGTTTACAATCTACAGGCATATTGTTGCAAATTTTATTAAACCTTTTGATGAAATATGATACGGGTTCATTACGGTTTATTTTGAGATCCTCAAATTCAATTAAATAATAAACATGATCCTTCTTTATTCCTCGCTAACTTATGAAAATATTGGTTAGCTCTACCCATGAACGAATAGAATTTTCTTGCAACTGTTTGAACCAAACTCTGACATTCCCTTCCAATGATTGAACAAAAATCCTCATATATACATCTTCATGTTCTCTATTCAAATTATATTCAAAATCCAAAAATGCAGATAAACGATCTTTTGCGTTTGATTATGTTTCTCCATTGTATCTAGGTAGGTGATTTAAATAACCCTCATAAAGAACATGAAGTTGAGTTGTTGGTGGTAGAGCTAATGCTACATACTTGGTTGCCATAATTGTTCCCACACTAGCCATAAGTAGATGTGAACTTGGATGTTTAAGAGTTGAAGGATTCTTAGGGGATAGTTACTCTAAGATTATAGGATTTTTTGGAAATTGATGGTGAATTATTAGCTTTTCAAATTCAAGAACAAATTTCCCTTGATCTTCAAATGTTAGGGGGTTTGTATAAATTCTAAAATCCTCTTCAGTTTGACTATAAGTAGAAGGATATGTATGAATAATAGAGGATATAAGAAATCTAGGTTTGAGCCCAAGTAATCGTATCTCAAGCTCTACTTCATTTCAGAGGATTCTGAAAGGGACACGGGAATTTGAAAAGACTCAAGTTGGTGAACCAATAGTGTAGTTCATAGGTATATTCCCTTAGAAATAAGTTCTAAAACTTGAGTATGTAGATCAAACAAATCTGAAGGTATAGGGATTTATTCGGTTTGTTTAATTTGTGAAACTATTTTTGGTGGAAAATAAGTAGAAGTAGAAGCTTCAAGTTTATGTCTGAGGGAAACAACTCATACAAGTCTCTCTCGATCTGATAATGGAGTAAAGAGCCCAGGATTAGATGAGATCTAGTATGCATGCATGAAGCCATATTTTAAAGCTATGAAGTCGTCGTGTGAAATATTTTAGCCCACTAGCCTCCTTTTCACCATTAAGAGGAATGTTGAATTGTTATACCAGGGAAAAATTACTTCAAAATTGAATCCCTGGTAATGGCGCCTATCTAATTTTGTATCTTTATAGACATTCCTTGGCCAAAGAATTATTCCAAAGTATCAATTGTGAGGGGTATTGATTGAAGTGGATGATCCAATGAGGTAAATATTTTCTTATGTATATAATCCTTAATCCTTTAGATTAATCAAAGTGTCATTGTTCCATTATCACAACATACAATATTTATAAGTTCTTTGAAGGAAGAATGAAGAAGAAATTAGAAGACTAAATATTCTTCCTGAACATCTAATCATATTAGCTGAGAGGAAATTTACAAATGTAACTCTATAATAAACAAAATATTCTTTAAGCATAACATAGAAGAAATGGTTTATCAATTTCTGAGTATTTAATTTAAAAAATTATTTAATTATAACACAATCTAGAAAATAGTGATGCATTAGGGATGTCGAGGAGACTCATACTTTGTCCTGCCCTTCCCAATGTCCTACATTATCTAAAAAATATGTAGAAATAGATTATAGAAATCACTAGAAAACACTCCATGAACACAAATGTTGCATAAATGGAAACTAGGATCCTTTGATTATCTTCAAGATGAAAACATTATAGAAATATCACTCCAAAAATATGTTTAAGATATCAAACCTTCTTACCTCAAATTACAAAGTACATATAGAGTTTTTCCAAAAATCTATAACCTATGACAACTTTTTTTATGAAAAATAAATGTTTATCCAATATAATTTGGATAAGCCTTAAAAACAATAACTCGAAATAGAGGTCTTCTAACTGTTTTTCTAATTCAGCACACTATTCGAGGATCTTGTTTCCAACTGTTAGCTTTAAATCTACTCCTTGACAAAATATTGCCTGGAAACCTGCATGATGTTCATCTGATAAGTTAAATAAAATTATCCCATTCATCATCATCTGGGCATGAAAATTTTATCACCTTTATGCATGCCTCATCTACCTTGGTATATATTTCAAAAGTCACTTTACGAACAAAAAGATGATGAATTTCATGTGAAATAAACAAATCATCTTCTATACGCAGAAGAAAACATTTACCCCTGAGCTGCACCAATATCGTTAGGATGCAGTCCTAATTTGATAACAATGTATTCTAAAGATTTTATCGTTGTATCTTTTTCCAATGATGACATTTTTATAACTTCAGTTGAGAATCAATGTTATTCAAAGAAGTTTGTAATTTTGAAATAACCATAGAGGAACTTGTTAGAGAAGAGGAGATCATTTCACTCACTTGATTATGTAGATCTATCTAGTCTATAGGGTGAATTTTTTTAGTATCAATAGAAAATAAAGAAGTTTTGTAGTCCTCTATAGTTTTTTGGATTGGAAACTTTGGCTCAAGAACTGCCAATTGAAATTGTCTACTATCAGGATTCAATTCAAATAACAATTTGTTCTAGGTAGAGGAAGTTTGTTTCCAAAATTGAGTATATGTAGTAGACTTTAGAAGCTCATTCTTTTTATTCATTTCTATGAATTTAGAAAAAAATATTTGACTACCAGAAGAATGAGAAGTAGATACATATGTTATTTTTTTTCAATCCATTGTAGTGTAAAACATATGCTCGCTTGACACCATCACTGTAGTTGAGACCTTTGTATCCACGACTTCAAACTATTCTTCTTCTCTTTCGTTGGTCTTTATTCTTTCGAAAACTCTAAACTCTGTTGATTTAGATCCTGAAATAGTAGGAGAAATGCTCTCACTTGTCCTTTTCATCTCCTTTTCTTTTGGATGAGGAGTTTCCAATGTTATCTAACTTGACACTTGTTCGTCAACTTCTTGCAAATTATTTTCCTTCAAAATCTCCCTATTAGCATATTGCTCAATCTTCGGTTTTGAAAAGTGTATATAAGGAGCTGAATTCTGCTCAAGTCTGGTAGCTGAAATCATTCCCAAAGGTTCATAAGGTTAAAAAACAATTTTCATTCTTATTAGCTACTTTGGTATTTACTATAAAGGGGCCAATATGATCTTTTACTGTAAATTGAGCTTTCTATTTTCTAGACAAAAAATGAACTTCATCTACATTTAGGTTCTGCCTTATGAACCCCAAAGAAAAAATCCTCATTGGAATAAATATTGGTAATTTATAAGGTGACGATTCACCACTATAAATTCTGATCTATGTGAAACTCTGATACAAATACCAATCTCCTATCTTTGTCCACTCACTTAAATGTAAAAATCTCTTAATTTCAACTAAAATCCTCGAGACTACATCACTACTAAGAAGATAGAGTGATAAGTACAAGAACTCATTAAAAGAATCATTGAATGAATACTCTTTTGAATTCTTTCCAACTAATGAGGTCTAGTGAATAACAAAGTGTGGCCTCCCCTGTGAATCCAACTTTTGTATTCGCCTCTTAAACCTCTCAACTTGGTGATATAAGAAGAAGTAAATTAACATAGTTTGATGTTTGAAAGCTCTTTCTGCATTGAATTTTAAAAACTGCTCATGAATGCTATCTGAGATAAAATGGCTAAAATTGAACAGGACAAAAGCCTTTTTCCTCGATGAAAAGATAGAAAGGAATCCTAAAATGGCTTCATCTATCTAGTCATTGACTTTGATAACCAAATAGACAAAAAACCATGGAGATTATCTGTATTGATATTTCAGGAAACATGGTTGAGGAATAATGCAGATTATGATGAGATAATTCAAATCCTTCTGGTAAAAATGACTAAAAAATATGGGCTATCTCTTGAAATGCAAGCTTATGGTAAATATCCATTAATGAGTTGACTAAAAGGGAATGTAGAGAACTTGGAGGACTGATTTGTAAATCTTGAAGAATGGACTTTGGCATTATGTAGAACAAAATTTCACTATTTCTGGCTACTACTTCTATTTGACTAGGTAAATATATGCTTTCACACTAGGAGATAAACTCGGGAAAATGATGAGTTAGAGGAAAAATGAATTAAGGTAACGTGGATTCCAAAAAGCTAAACTCATCACTAGATTCTTTGAACTTCTGAAAAGCCCAATTATGCAATTCATACAAATCAAACTCACACTTGGTCTTTACAATTTGGAAATCCAAGTCTACCAAAGACAACGGATCCAAATTCAGGAATGCAAGAAACATGGGGTTTTCACTCTCTAATATACTTTTCCCTTCAGAAGTACTAATTTTGGAATTGAACAGAAAGGAGGAATATTGGAATATCTGGAAAGATTGAAGCTCGTGAGAAGAAAGCATTCCTTTCTTGCTTGGTTTTGTTGTTTGCATTGCAAATATGAGCAAATGGCCAAATTATTTGGGTAGATTAGGCCTTTAAATAAAATTTAAATACCCCTTGATGACAATTAATGGAAGAGCATTTTAATGGGATTTTGAACATTGGTAGGAATTTATTGTGATATTTTGTGGTTATGAATTTATGGATAATGGAGGAGATAACAAATTTTATTTGACAGAATGAATGATGGAGGAATAGATCTGGCATGAATAAAGACTAGAGGGAAATTGGTTTTCCAGGGTGAGGGGTAGGCAGTATATCTTTTTTCATTTTTGTTTTTTAGCGGTGGGGGGGGGGGGGGTAGGTGGGGGGTCCCACAATCTTTCATGATTTGTTGATTGCAGAGGGTATAATTATAGCCATTAAAACATGAATGAGAGTTACCAAGTGCCTTTATTGGTTGAACAATAAAAATAATCCACATTTATTTGTAAAAAAAAATCAAGCGACATTTATAAAATATGCCAAATTATTACAAAGTGCATAATATAAAACTTTTTTTTAATCTTTCCTCCATAAGAAAAATTTATGGGTAAAAAAAAGTTACAATGTGACCCTTGATATTTAGTGCTCTTCCAAGCTATAGTTAGGTTCGTTTGAAATGGGTTTGCTTCTGGAACACTCTAACCGTCTAGACACTAGCCACTCCTCCGGTCAAACTTGTAGACACAGGTCACCACTTGCACACAATGCCAGACAAATACCACATCTCGACCATAGATCCTTTCATTCTCACCACACCAAACATGGCCACAAATATAGAAAAAATAGGCAACAACTTAGTCTAATAACTAGTATGTCGCACTAGGAATGCACCACAACCTAAGATATTCCAAATGAAAGCAATGGAAAGTTCAAATCTTAAACCTAGAATATATTGGTTATGGAAAATTTCCAACTTCAAATATGTCCCTTCACCAAAATTTGGGCGATCTGCTACTAATGTAGCAACAACACAATCTTTAATACCCCACACAATCTTAATGTTCTAACACCACAATAAGTTTGCCCTTCAACACACAGTAATCATGCCTTTGGCTCTGACACTAACCTCACGTCTCTCAATCTAAATATGATACGAACTTAGAAAATATGCAAGACAAATTATGGGAAGAAGACTTGCATCTCACTGGTGGGATAACACTCATGCATGACACTGTACCACTTGTACTTGCATTCACCAAGCCTAGAATCACGTACATATATATGATTAAAATCTAGTTGAACAAATTCAAATTCCTATAATATAGAATATGGAAAGTAACAAGGACTAATTATAAAATTAGTCCAAATAGAAACATAACATGTTATAATAATAGGACAATATTCTATATTTATCCATTACTCTGACAATTCTACTATCCCTGGGCTATAGTTCAACTATTGTAAAAAGGTGATCCATTGTTAAGAGTGAGAAAGTATGGAATTTCAACTTAGTCAAAACAATGAATGGGAACGGTTGCTCAATTACATTAATGAGAACAAATATTTGTGGAGAATTATCAACTTGACTACATCGACTTTTCTGTTGATTTCATTCAATGTTGGGTTTTATAATGAAACACCCTCCTCCCACATCTACACAAGAAACTGTCCAACCAGGGTAAAGATGCGATGAGAGGCCACTATGATATGATTTGACCTCCTAAGTCACATTAAGGAAGTGGAACCAATGGAAACACACCATACATACATTCAACATCAGCATTAGGACCCTCAGGAACCAATCCAACCTTTCTGCCAACCAATCCCCAGTTCCCACTGATATTTTATACCACTTGACCTCTGAACTCTCTCATTTTATGGGAATGAGAGTATCCAGGGACTCTAGACGCTCTCACAAGCCTGCAAGCAAAAGTTGAGGGGATTGTTTGCATAGTGTTGTGCCAACGTCCTTGGGTTTGGAGCCACTTTTTCGGGCCTAGAGCCCAGGTCACTGCCTAGAATAGAATGACTTCTTCATAATAGTAAGATTACAGGGAAATGACAGTGAAAAATAAATTACTTGAATAAGACCTTAACTGGACCCCTACTAGCCATGATAGGCATTTCGTCAAACATACCATGAATATGTAATATACAGGCGTAAATAACAAATATGATCATAGGGGTCTCATACTTAACTGAGAATCACTAGGAAATATTGATGCCTCAACACATCAACTGCCATTTCATCCGTTAGGTCATAGATTAGTTTTTCATTCATTTATTAGTAGAAACATGATGAGATCCATACATATCTATTGTCATAAAACATATATATATAATCAACATAATAGCAACAAAAATACCAATGAAATAACAACTATATAAAACACATATAAACCAATATAATAATCATAGAAATACAAGGTGAAATAACCTCTTAGTGATGATGCAAAAACCAAACCCGGCATGGGACTTCCATGTTCCACCCAACCATAGAATGGCTGAGCCAAATCTGTCTTTAGCCATTCACCCTAGTGCCATATTCCAATAATGAATGTGGGATCTCATAGAACACATCAATCCAAAACCATCCAAGGCTTCCAAAGGACATCCACCTCAACCCATCAACAGTGATTCCACCTCACGGTCGGACATCACAAAACCATCATCAGACTGGTCTCCATCGAAGCCTTCTAGGGCTTTTAGAGCATTTGTTCCGACCAAGGCTTCTAAGACTAGTAACTCAATCCACAACTATTGCTGGGATTCTATAGTGTTTTTCCAACCTAGGCTTCCAAGTCTAGTAGGTCAACCCACCAAGGGTTTCCAAAGTTTTTTCCCAACCAAAGCTTATAGGACTAATAACTCATCCCAATCTATTATAGGGCTTCTAGAGCGTTTGTCCAACCAGGGTTCCAGGAAGTAATAACTCAATCCAAGCTAAAGGAAACATGAAAACCAACCAAAACAAAACAAGTAAATAAACCCATAATTGCTATGACTATCTAGGAAATGGAAAGGCTAGGCAATATACTATTAATTGAGACAATCCTTCATGCCAGTGACAAATCATGAAGAAAGAACCACATGCATGCCAAAACTAGTGAGGAAAACATACATGTAACTCGGTACTTGCAAGTAAATCTCGTTGTAGCTTTTGATCCCAATGTCTGCTTGTGCTTTCCTACTCTTCCTTTGCCTTCTTGATCCAAAAATCCAAGTATGCCACACCCTCCAAGAGTGCTTCAAGAAAACTATAAGTATCCAAGAGTATGAGAGAGAGTGAGAATAATGAGAGAGCTCCAAAACTGAAATGACAAAAGGTTACCAACTGATGCTCATAAGCCTTTTTATGAATGAGGCCTCTATTTTCCATTATTTTCCTTCATTTTCCTCCTCACATGCAACTTGTGACATTTCACCTCCCTTTTGTCTTAATTTCCATTATTTTCATAAATAAATGTGCTAAAAATGCCATTTTCCCTTTCCAAAGCCTTATCCATTTCCTTTGCTAAGTTTCGTAGCCATTAATCAATCACAAGTGTTCCCCATCACTAGGAGTTTTCCTAATATTCATCTTGGAATACATGTCCCATCAACCATGGTTATTATTTTGACTTTAATAACTTTTTTTACATGGAATTTTCACCAGGGTTGTTACAGAACAATCCCCCTTGGGGGAACACCATCCTTGGTGTTCAGAAACACCTATAACCACAAAACTGTTATAAGCAAAATATACTATCGATGGAGCTTTATAACTTAGATTGATGCAATATTTGCAATGATCAACCTGCTAAGAAGCAAACAAATGTGAAAACATAGAAAACATAACATCATAATGACATGACACCCATACCGCTTATTGGAGCTTTATAAAATAGCTCGTGGTGGTATTTTCATCCATATACATATGCACATATACCAATCATATACCAAAACATATAACAAAACACCATACCAAAATTGCTTTGCCAAAACCGAAGAACAAGGAAGGGTACATAACCCACATCTGATCCACCATCTCCCATGTAGCTTCATCAGGCCTAAAGTGCTTCCATTGCACCTTAACTTGCTCGATTGCTTGGTTCTAAAGCATGAGCACCATTTTCTACAATATACACTAAGGCTTCGGCTAGAATTCTCCATCTGGTTCGACTGACGATACAGACTAGTCAATCACGTTATCAACATCTTTAACATACTTATTAAGCAAAAAAACATGGAAAACATCATGGAATTTCATTGTCAAGGCAGTGCAACTTAATATGCTAATGGCCCAATCCTCTCAATGATACTAAGGGATCCACAAAACCATGGTGCCATCTTGGCACATGATCTAATCCATAATGATCTCTTCTTCGATTTGATGTGCAATTACACCTGTTCCCCAACTTGGAACTCCTTTAACAACCTATTCTGATCTGCATAGCTTATTTTCCTATCTTGTGCTTCCTTTAGATTTTTCTTTATCCCCTGCATTTCATGTTCCATGTTTTCCAACATGTCTGGTCCAATCAACACCCTGTTAACTAGATCACTCTAGCTGATAGGAGTATTGCAACTCCGCCTATACAATGCCTCAAACAGACTCATCCTCAAATATTCATGATACCAATTTTTGTAAGAGAAGTATACCAGTGGAAGGTATTATTCCCACTTTCACTATTGATGCATCACATACATCCTCAACATGTCCTCCAATATTTTGCTCACCCTCTCTCTCTGTCCATCTTTCTGCAAATGATAAGTTGTACTGAAGGCCAACTCTGTGCCCAAACCTACAAACAACTCCTTTCAAAAATTGGAAGTGAACTTCGCATCCTTTTCTAACACGATCTTCTTCGGAACACCATGCACTCTAATCACATCTCTGATGAATACTTGTGCTACATCACTAGTTGACAATGTAGACTTCACTTGAATGAAATGTAAAACCTTTGTCAACCTATCCATAACAACCATTATGGAATCATTTTCTCTCATTGTCCTCACAAACCTATGATGAAGTCCATAGAAATGAACTCCCATTTCCACTATGGAATTGTAATCGGATATAGCAGTCCTCCTGGATGCTTAAATTCTACCTTCACACACTGACAATCAAAAAACCTAGCCACAAACCTTTCTACATCACTCTTCAAGTTCGACCAATAATAAAATCTCTTCACTGCTGTTAGTGTCTTCTGATAACTCGGGTGACACAAATATTATTTTGCATGAAACTCTCTCAAGATCACATTCTTGAGATCACTACTGTCTAGCACATGTATCCTGTCTTTGAATATAACCAGTCCAATCACTGTAAGACAATAATCCACATCCTGTGTACCCTCACCTCTACTTATACATGTACTACCACCTGTACCTATACTAGTACTTTGCTGCAACCTATGCACAATCTCTATATACCTGACATCTTGTTGACTTGACTGCAACATCCTATCTTGTAAGTTTGTCCCATAGGAGTGCATAGCTGCTAAGTGATTTACCTCTATTCGCCTACTAAGAGCATCTACCACCCCGTTCTCTATACCATTGATATATCTGATCTCAAAATCAAACTCATTGATTGTAGTGAACCACTGATCCTGCCTACCATTCTGATTCAGTTGGTCAAATAGATACTGCAAACCACTATGCTTAATCATCAATGTAAACCTCATAACTAGAAGATAGTGTCTCCACATCTTCAACACATGTATAAACACTGCTAACTTAATATCATGTGTGGGGTAGTTTTGCTCATGCTCATTCATTTTTTACGACTCATAACATACCACCTTTCCATCTTGCATAAGGACTCCACTAAGTCCCTTCATGCAAGCATCTATGAATACCACAAATTTTTTGTCTAGGTATGCAATCTTTAATAGTGGTGCATGTGTCAACAACTTCTTAAGCTTCTCAAAAGTAGTCTCGCACTCCTGTGTCCATTCGAACTTCTTACCCTTCCCTTGCAATGACATAATAGGATATGAAATTTGTGAGAAGTTCCTGATGAACGTCCTATAATAGTCTGTCAACCCCATGAAAGATCTCGCCTCATCCACATTCTTAGGCGCTACCCACTCCATGATGGCCCTTATCATTTCTAGATATATTGCAATTCCCTCCTTGGAGACAACATGTCCCAAGTAGTGTACCTCAATCTGAAAGAAACTACAATTGCTGAGCTTAGCATACAGCTAATTCTCTCTCAACAACCTCAACACTACTTATAAATTCTTAGCATGCTCTTCCTCATTTGTAGAATATACCAATATGTCATGAATGAATACAATAACAAACTTAACCAAATATAGATGCAACACATTATTCATCAAGCACATAAATGTAGCTAGAGCATTAGTTAAGCCAAATGGAACTACAACAAACTCATAATTCCCATACCTGGTCCGGAAAGTTGTCTTGTAAATGTTCTCCTCTTTGATGCATACCTGATGATACCTAGATGTTAGATCAATCTTCGCGAACACTACTACTCCCTTGAGATGATCGAAAAATTCATCAATCCTCAGTAACCGATACCTATTCTTGATGTTCACTTTGTTCAACTACCTATAGTCAATGCATAATTTGAGAGTACCATGTTTCTTCTTCACAAACAATACCGGTGTGCCCCATGATGGTACACTTTGCCTAATATAACCCTTGTCCAACATTTCCTTTAACTGTAGCTTCAACTCCACCAACTCAAGTGTGCTCATCCTATAAGGTGCTTTTGATGTTGGAGCTACCCCTAGCACTAACTCAATGAAAACGTCTACCTCCCTATGAGGTGGAAACTTTGAAATGTCCTTAGGAAATATATCCTTGAACTACTCTAGAACTGGGTACTTGCTCAAAAAATTTGCACCCTCAACTTCCTTACCCTTGTCACTAGAAATGTGCACTGCAAATAACACACACCCTTTTCTGTGACTACATTTTTCCTGCATAGTTGTCACCATCCTAACTAATGTGGATTTCTTCTTTCCCTGTAAGACTCTTTGTTCCTCATTGTCATCCACATACTCAATTACATTTTCATAACAAACCACCTTTGTTCTATGAAGATACAACCAATCCATGCCCAATAACATACTATATGATCCCAACTATGGTACATTCAAATGTGTTGTGGTAGGCATACCATTCAAACCAAATGCATAAGCTCTTACCAAATGATGAACTAACTTCTTTGTACCTGTAGAAAACTACACTAACCAAGATTTTTCATGCAATTCCTTCCTTAAACCACACTTATCCACCAAGTCAAGACTAACATAGCTATAATCAGATCCAGGGTCAATGAAAATATAAATAAATTGAGCACAAAGCTTACCATCCATCTCAATGATAGATGCATGATGGTATGCCTTTTTGTTATCCAATGATGAATAAATACGAGGAACACTCTGACCAACATCCCAAACAGTATGTGTCTCATGTGCACTGTAAATCTGAGGCCTACCACCCTGATTCTATGGACAATCTCTCTTGCGTTGATCTTTGCCCCAAGTCTAACACTCTATAGGCTTCTAGTTTGCACCCTTATTATTCTCCTCAAATCGATGTCCCTGTCCTCTTTCGGATGCATTGAACTTCTTAGATGGTGCAAATTTCTCTTTATTATTTGTACCCTGAGTTCTTGCTCGCTTTCTGTCCCATTTTCCTTTATTCTTTGCATTACCATTCTAGTCTAGCTCAGTCCTAGATTCTGGTAGTATGCTTCTAGGAGGAGAGCATTAATAGGGTTCTCTTTATATTTACATTTCATCTTATGAAGCTTCACTTATTCATCATATAAGCAGGAGAATACTTCATTAGAATTATATTCCTTTACTACCTCCCTGCATGACTTGCTATATTCATCCACTATTTTTTGGGTGATTTGGAGGCTCTTGGGATCCAACTCTTCCTCATATTTAGAGGACATTTTTTTCACTCCATTTCTATTCACACTCAATTCCATAATTAATATTTTCTCATCATCCTCATCTTTTTGGTCATCTTGGTCATCCAAATCCGCATCTGGTAATGAGCCATATTTTTCCTTGATCTTGTGAGACAAGGAATTAAATGCACCAGTATAATAGGAAATCTCGAAGAAGCGATAATCTATGGGCCCTTCTTCATAATCCTTCCTTATGTTGTTGAGGTTGGACCTGCTCATGTTATAAAAATTGAGTATGAAGTCCTCATTCTTGTGCTCTATCAGATTATCACAAAGCTCAAATCACGAATCCAATCTTCCCCATAGGTCTTATTCTTCTTTGGGGCTAATGTTGTGGATACTATATCCAACCATTTTTCATGATCTTTCATATAATGTGAAAATGGAGTTGCTAGGGAGAAATAAAATGCCTTCACAAATACCTGCTTCACCCTACGAGCATTGACTTTGAAGTTCAATGAGGAACTAGGACCTCGTTCCTCCAATGGAGTTGCTAATAATGATATGTCGATATGTCATACAAGGAAAAACCACACGTCTTATCCCAAGAAATGGCACCAGAAATTTTACCACTGAAACTTCTAGGGGACGTCAAAGGGGTTTCTAAGAGGGAAACTCCCAGGTCAAGGGCAATGATAGAGGCTTAGCTCACTGTAACCACAACTAAGTCTCCCTTCTATTTATAGAAATTTTGCAGATGGGAGGAGTCTCGGTAGTGTAGGGATCACTTTGTAAAGTAGATGTCAATGGATAAGTGAGGAGTGATCCTAGAAATTATTTCCCGAGGATGGAGTGAGGAATGGAACTTGCTTGCTCTTTAAGAAAGGGGCTTGGTCCACCAAGGTTAAGGGGAAAGGATTGGAGGGTTGAGAGAGAAAGGATAGGCTTATAAAGGATTTTCTCAATACCTATAATCTTTGGAAACTTGGATTCCCAAATTTTCCTCGAAAAATAGTCTTTATGGAGAAGTAGGACCACATGGGGCCAAGTGGACCCAACAATGCAACAATCAATGATATTCCTATCATGGAAAAGGTGAGGGGAAAGGACCAAACAAGAATATTTACTTCAAAAGGTTGAATTGATCTTATTTCAGTCTAGCCATGGGGATGCCTAAGCAAAATTAGATCATAGAGCTAGGGCTTGGGATTGTCGAAGATTCTGTTAGCCTCCTATACCAATAGGTTTCATCTTTCATAATTGTCTTGATTGAACTATGGAATATGTTCAAACCTTCTTTCTTGAGCAAAGGTGTTCCATATTCTTGAAAAACCAAAAAATAAAAAAATTTTAAAAATGTAAAGAGGGTGTACCCTAAAAGAAAAATCAAAGGGTAAGAAAAATAAAGTGGTAAAAAAAGAAGAAGTGAAAGAAATAAACCCCAAGCAAAAAGCAGACCAAGGAAAGTGTGCAAATCCAAATGCCACTACTACATTTTTGTAATAAAACAATTGTGTGCAGCTTGTCCAACCTTTGCCACAAATCATGAATAAGTCAAACTATTTAAACTTGGCTTACTCATATTTCAATTTCATGTTGTAGATTAGAGAATAAATATCTGACCAAACAGTTTAATCTTGGCAGATAAGTAGATAGTTATAGTTAATAAAAGGTGCTCAACAGTTTAATCTGAGCCCTTGGATGTAATAAGGGTAGAATTAGATAGATTTTCCTTGTAAAAAGAAAAAATGTTGATGAGGGTTTGCAAGTCTAAATGCACCCTAATAAAGAAGAGAAAATGGTAGTATTAAGTAGATAGGGTAGGTAGATGGTGCTGCAAAGTGTTATCTGATGAATGATGCTGCTACATGTTTTTGATCCTTTACTTTCATCACAAGTACTAAAGCAGGAAATACACTGGAAAATCACCACAAGCAAAGTCAAACTCATTAACCTCCCTCATCACTTTCCCCTCAAAAGTTTCACTAATTTCCCACAAAGTACTAAGGTATTTGGAGATCAAAGGGGCTCAAGGCATTTCCTTGACCTCTGGAGGGACCGGACCCTCGGCCTAATGATCAAAAAGACCTAAGTACTTAAGATAATCCATCATCATAATCTTCCATCTTTAACTTTGTCCTAATTAAAATCCTATTTTACTTAGGAAACTCATGCAAAATCCCATAAAAATCCATCAAAATAACTTGCTATTCTAAGTTTAAGTGTTGAAGATAAAATATTGCAATTTACTTCAGAAGTTATCACTTTCATAGATGTGCAAAAATATTTTGAGTTTCCTTGTCCTTTGCCATATTTACATTTAACTCTATTATACTAAATCCCTAATAAAAAACCTTATCCTAAGTATATAAATCCCTTTTTATAAATATCCCAAAAACTCCTCTATTATAAAGTTTAACCAAAGTATTTATATCCCCGCACATTTAAAATAATAACCCACTATACTCCCTTTGGTTAAAATTATCATTATATTATAATCCCGCCCTTATGGTAATTAAATAAATATTTGTTTGTTACCATATAAATAAAAAATATATATACAAAAACTTTAAACATGCCATATGTATGTTTAAATACAAAAATATGAATAAAACTTCCGAAAAGTTTCATGCCACCGTGGTTTGTCCACCTGGCAATCCCCGCCCCGACTACAAGTAAAACTCAGTGTTCTTTGTTTTTCGCTGAAATAGTGATTAAAAATCATCACTGAGTCCTTCCCAGAGGTTTTAAAACTGTGTAATTGCTCCCTAAACCAACAAATTGTGCCAATTTCCTTCATTTTTTTAGAAATCCCGCCCGGCCTGTGAGTAAAACCAAAAACCTCCATTTTGAATCCACAAGAACCAAAATGGAGGTGTCGGCAACTCTGAATATTACTCCACTGAATGCTCCTAACCGTGAATTGGAATATTTACCTTTGATAGATGAAGATTTCCAAATTAAAGACCTGCATTTTGATGAAATTCCCCTATTGAGCTATTGTCGCTGCAGAGACGAATACTCAAAGGGGCACGATCTTATAGGGTTGTGGGAATCCAATATCCCAAGGTATCTCATTCCTTCAGTCATTTATTTCCCAGAAATCATCCATTACTACCATTCTAACTATGATCTGACTCAAAGAGCTGTAATATCCCCTGACCAGAGTGTTCTTTTCCTCATTACTCCCCAAGCTATCAATATGATGCTCCATTTTGAACCTGGTCAAAACCTCACTCCCTTGTCCATTGGGGAATTGCTTGAAAAATCTACTCGGTTGTCCCCTGAAGAGGTAATCAGAAGATCACATCCTTGGATAAAAGTCTTAATACTAGTCATAATATTTGTTTACTCCAAGATTGTTATCAAATCTATTCAAATAGAGGTTAGAAAGCATAACAGCTAAAGAGTATCAGTGGTTAAAGTGTATCAAGTAAAAGTCAGTGAAAGTTAAAACGAAGTTACAGAGCAGTCAAAGGTAAACAGTAAAAGTGAATACAGAAGGCAGGTAAAATGGTAAAAAGAGATGATAATACTTTCACCAATATTAAGGTTTGTCTAAAGTGAAAGTAAAACAGTCAAAAGAACAAGAAAGTAAAAAGATGAAAAAACATAACAAGAAGGAACATTTTTGCAAAAATTGCATATTTTAGTCATAGTTTTGCAGAAACTATTGTGATCAATCCAAGATGCATTTTACAAAAATGAAGGAGTTTTATGTTCTTAAGAGGGCCATCTACAAAAACCTCTCTCACTTTTCTAACAGCCATTATGGTTTTGGAAATATTAAACAATGTTGGAAAGCACGTTTTGCAGAAAATTTCAGTTTAAGTCATCATTTTGCAGAGAGTATTTTGGCCAATCCAAAATACTTCATACAAAACTGAAGGAGGTTTTTGTTCTTAAGATACCCATCTACCAAATCCTATCTCATTTTTTTCCCAGTGATTTTATAATGAGAGATACATGCGCATCTTTACAGGCCATTTTTCAGACTCTGTAAAACTCTGTTTTACACATATTGTTTACAGAGACTATTATGCATAGCTGGAGAGGAATTTTTGGAAAATGAAAGAGGTTTATCTCACCAACATATTTATATAAAATAACCTCTTTCACTTTTTACATATCTATTACGGATTGAGAAATACAAAAATATCATTGGACCCCAAGTTTGCAGAATTGTTGGAGCAGATTGCACAAAGAAAGGAAATAGTTAGTGACTTGGATGCCTCATCATCAACTAAGAGTTGGATCAAATTTGAATTCTTCTCTTTGTCATCACCTGTCCATACAAAATAGTGCCAAATAGATGCATTATTTTGAGTGTCCTTTAATTAAGTTCTATTTATGTAAATAGTTGGAGAGATTTGTGAACCAATTTTGATATTTGTTTCAAGATATTTTAGTTTAGAATTGGTATAAATACTCCACTCTTGGAAGCATTGAGGGGGATTCATTACTTTGCTATAACATTGAGACCTTCAGAATAAAATAGCTTGGAGAAATTTTTCGTGGCTGAACTGGATGATGATCTAAAGCACTGGACTTGTTGCAGGATTCATGTGTCAGACAGCAGTTCAATAAGTGTTTCTACTCCTTTGTCTGAAATTTTATATCAGTCTATAATACCATCATTTCCATTTCTGAATAATTCGCATAAAAGATTGAAACAAAATTCGCTTAATTGTGCTCTGTTTTCATATGTTATTATTCTTTATTTTTCCTTCCAAATTAGTTATAAGCATGAATTCTTAAATGCTCTTGCTTTACTAATTTAAACACATAATACCATCATATCCATTCCTAAATAATTTGCATAAGAGATTGAAACAGAATTTGCTTAATTGTACTCTGTTTCCAAATGTTATTATTCTTGATGTTTTCCTCTAAATTAGTTATAAGCATGAATTCTTAAATGCTC
>APFE030327185.1:0-14704 GCA_000404065.3 Pinus taeda | reverse complement strand
CTTGTATTACTACACGAAGACCTATATTGGTACAAGAAAGTTGTTGAGAAGGTTTAGGAGGTAGAAATGATGGTTTGAAGGGATGGAAAGGTGGAATGAGGCCGTGTTAAATGGATGAAAGGTGGCCAACACCCATAGCCAAGATTAGAGCCCTTGGAAGTCATGTTTTGCATTAGGAGAGCTTCTCACAGTGATCTGAGAGAATGATCTCAAGAACAGAACTTTGAAGAAAAAATTTGGGATTCATAAAAGAGGGTGAGGAAGCCCAAAATGGAGGTGGTGAAAGGCCCCTTTTATGTAAATCCAAACAACTCTACAACATCACATGCATATACCCTCTTATAATTGATGAACTGAAACAACTAATAGTGGAAAAGATGAGTTGAATTTAAATGCCATGTACTCTATGCCAAAATCTCTGGCATATTCAATAAATCAACTCCTAAGCTATAGTACGCAGATGCAAAACAAGATGAATAACATAAATCTTCTTCTAAGAAATCATAAACATAGTGTTTTTGGACTGGGATTGTAGATTCTTATTTTCATGCTCCCATGGGAGAGATGAGGTAGAGATGACAATCACAAGATTGTGATGGGTTATTTTTTAATAGAATGAAAGAGGGTAATAAGCACCCTAAACCAAAAGAAGATACAAATACAAAAGGGGAACCTAAGCCACTAGGGTTGGGTCCAAACCTAAGAGCCTTAGCACTCCCAAACTAACTCAATTATGAACCAATAAGAAACTTCTCATTATCATTAAATCAATGTCTAATACATCAAATAAAAGTAAAAAAAAAATTAGTGCCAAGTACTTGAGCTCGATATCTACCTCGCTGAAAACAAAACTTGAATCCTAGTGAGCCCTTTTACATGTTTATTTATATAAGAGTGTAGCTACTATCAATTCTCTAGAAAATAGTAATGTTTGTCTCCCATAACTCGAGACCGATGGATATTGATCTTCATTAGCTTCACTTTCTTGGTTGTGAATGACCTCGTCTTTCTTGGCTTCCAATGACCTTGAGATGATGAGAGAGAGTGTGGTGATCTTGGGCTAGTTGAAGGAGTTAAGGAGGTGGATAATGTCCTAAAATCTATCTTTGTTGTCTACACTAAGCCTCTACATGTAAATTATCTCAAAAATTATCCATTACCTACAACTAAACCATATTAGGTCACATGACATAGAAAAACATCTTTTACCCCTCTCACTAAGCATAATATAATAAAAAATGTAAATAAATGTGAGAAAGAGATAGTTCTAAAGTTGGAGGATGGAATTATGACCCTTATAATGTACCTATTGATTAGCCTCATCACGAGGAACTCAAAAAGCCCACAACACCATGGTGCCAACTTGGCATGTGACCAAATCCTCAATGGACTCTTCTTGGGTTTGATCCTCAAGTAAACATGTTACCCAATTTCAAACTCTTTATGCACCATATGCTAATATGCATAGTTTTCTTGTCTATCATATTCCACCTTTAGATTCTCTTTTATGACTTGAATTTGTTGCTCCATTTCCTTGAGCATGTTAGGCCTAATAACGACCCTACTCACTAGATCAATCCAGCTGATATGAGTATTACAATTCCTCCCATATGATGCCTTAAATTGGCTCATCTTTACATATTCTTGGTATCCATTATTTTATGAAAATTATAGAAGTGGAAGATAGTACCCCCACTTCTTGGGTTGATGCATTACATATATCCTCAACATGTCTTCGAGGAACATATTTTTCCTCTCAATTTTTCCATATGTTTGTGGATGATAGGTTTTACTAAATGCCAACTCTCTTCCAAAACCCACAAAAAGTTCCTTCCAAAACCCACAAAAAGTTCCTTCCAAAATCATGAAGTGAGCTTAACACTCTATATAAAATGATTTTCTAAGGAATTCCATGTGGTCTCAAAATATCCTCTATGAATTTTTGTACCACATCACTAACAAAGCTAGTGGACTTTATTTCTACAAAATTAGTTACCTTGCTCAATTTGTCATCAACAACCATAATTGTGCCATGTTGCCTGTAGGTTCTAGGAAAAAGCATGATGAAATACATGGAGATCAACTTTGATTTCCATTCTGGAAAGTGAATGGTTTGCAATAATCTTATTGGATGCTGGGATTCAACCATTACTCCCTGACATTTTATGGATTTGGGCACAAAATAAACCACTTCTTTCTTCAAATTTTGCCAATAATATAACTTTTTAATGGTTGTGAGAATATTTTGATACCATAGGTGGCCTAAATATGGCTCTAAATGGAAGTATCTCATTACAATCCTCTTCAATTCATCATTATTTGGCACATAAATTATGTTTTTGAAACTAATTAGGTTTTCATCAGTTAGTTGGTATTCCTCGTCGCCATCATCTTGTATCAAATTTTCTCTCACTTATTTATACTTTTCATCATGTTATCCTGCATTCTTGACCCTTTCTACTAGGTGATTCTTTTCATAATATATTATGGTTTCTAAGTGATTCATTTGAATCCTCCTACTAAGTGCACTAGCAACCTTATTCTCTTCGCCTTTCATTTACTTTATGTCAAAGTCAAACTCACTAAGTATGGCCAACCATGTAGCTTATCTTGTGTTCAACATCGGTTTCTCAAACAAATACTTGAGTCCACTATGGTATGTCATAAGTGTAAATTTTATGCCGAGGAGGTAATGCCTCCACATCTTCAACACATGAATTATGGAAACTAACTCGAGATCATGAGTCACATAATTCACCTCATTCTCATTCAATTTTCTTAACTCATAGCATAATACTTTTCCATCCTAGATCAAGACTCCATTGATATCTTCTTTGTAAGCATCTGTGCATACCACCAAATCCTTATCATTATATGCTATGCATTTGTGAGAAATTGTTTCAATTTCTCAAATCTTACTACACAATGAGTTATCTGCTCAAATTTCTTCCCTTTTCTCTACAAGGGTGTGATATAATGACCTATATTGGAGAATGTTTTGATAAATCTCCCGTAATAACTTTCTAGTCCTATGAATAACCTAATTCCACATAGTATTCGTGGTTGGTCACTCCATTATGGCCTTGATATTCGTTGGATCAACTGATATCCCTTCCTTGGAGACAATATGTCCCAAATAATGTATCCATGATTGGAAGAAATCACACTTGCTAATATTTTCATAGAGATTATGCTCCCTCAGTCTCTGTAGTATTGTAGCCAAATGCTTTTCATGCTCTTCCTTAGTCTTTAGGTACACTAATATGTGATTGTAAAATAAAATGACAAACTTGTCCAAATATGGATGTAACACATTATTCATTAAGCATATGACTGTGGCAAGGGAATTAATAAGCAAAAAGGATACCACTACAAACTCATAGTGTCCATATCTTGTCTAGAGAATAATATTATGAATTTCCTACTTCTTGATCGCTATTTCGTGATATGCTGACCCCAAGCCAATCTTAGAGAACAATGTTTCTCCCCTTAGCTCATTAAGGTGATAATAAACTCTTGGAAATGGACACCTATTCTTTATGGTTACCCTATTTAATTTTCTATAGTCAATGCATAATTTAAGGGTCCCAAAATTCTTCTTTACAAAGAGAAATAGGGCTCCCCATCATGACACACTTAGCCTTAGGTAGCCCTTGTCTAGCATCTCCTTTAATTGTAATTTTGGCTCAACTAACTTAGGGGCACTCATCCTATATGGTTCCTTAGATGTTGGTGCTACTCCAGGTGCCAACCCAATAGAGAAATGTATCTCTCTGTGAGGAGCTAATGCAAGAATCTCCATTGGAAAGATATCCACATAGCGTTGATGAACCAGGTAACTTTCTAGTGGTTCACTTTCCTCATTCTCAATAACACTACCAGCCTTTACATCAAATAATACTTGTACTACAAACAACATGGATCCCTTTATACTATTTCATTTGGCTTGCATAGTTGTGATCAAATCCACTGAAGTAGGATTTCTCCTACCCTGTAAAAGCCTTCTTTTTCCTTACTCATCTAAGCATTCAATTTCCTTTTCAAAACAAACCACTTTTGCCTAGTCTAGGTACAACCAATCCATGCCCAATAATATTTTGTAAGCACCTAATGGAAATATATTCAATTGATTTGTGGTGGGAATTCCACTAAGGTCAAATGCACATGATATTACCCAATGGTGAATCTTTCTTTTTGTTATGGTTTCCAATTGAACCAACCATGGTTCATGAAATTCATTGACATAATTCTATTTTTTAACAAGCTCTATGATAACCTAGTTGTACTTAGAACCTCGATCAATTAGAAGAGACACAATTTGATTACACACCTTACCTTCCATCTCAATAATAGATGCCTAATGGTCTTCTTGGTGATTTTCTAAACTTGCATAAATTATGGGAAAAATATGAGCTACATCACCCATTGCAAGACCCTCATGGACACTGTAATTTTTTGGTCCAACACTTTTTTGGTGTGGAGAATCTGTTTTCCTATATTGGTTTTCATCACATCTTCAACACTTTAATTTCTCTCTGCCTTCAATCTTGTGTCGCTATAATGTTGGATGCTACATGCTTCCCTTAGCAACAATATTAGTTTTGTAATAAAATTGATTTACAGAGGCTAGATGTTCACCTTCACTCTTTTTTGAACCTTTCTTAGGCCAGTTCTTATTATTTCCAATATTGTTGCTTACCTTCCAGTCACCCTTAATTTATAGTTTGTGTTTCAGTTCTTAATGGCATTCTCCAAAGTGTGAGGTTCCAATAACTCAATTCTATCTCTAAATGTCATAGGAAACCCAATAATGAACCCTTTAATATTGGCTTTCTGATCCTTGAGATATGACACATACCTCAAGAGTTCCAGGAACTTGGTGATATACTCATCATCTGCCATTTTTCCCATCTTTAGTTCATAGAAACAATTTTCTTCTCCATCATAGTAATGCTTAGACAATTTTTTCTCTCTAAAGAGATTTTCAAATTTGTCCCAAGTCATCTCCTTCTCAACAAGGCCTCTGCCACTTTTCAAATATTCCCACCATATGTATTCTTTTCCCTTCATGCTATAGGTGGAAATCATAACTTTCATATTTTAAAATAATCGTGAATTGTAAAAAAATTCTTCATGCCAAGAAACCAATCTTTTGCCCCTTATGATTTATTCATATCCCCATCAAATATGGGTGTCTTGGCTTTCTTGAATTCCTCAGACATGTAATATTTTTTCATTGTTTCCTGATGATGATGATGGTGATGGTGAGAGTGTTGGTGGTTCCTCCTAGTAGTAGAACTAGATGGTCTACTAGAGTGATGGAGATAAGTGTTTGTTCTTTGTCTTGGGGTTATCAATGGTGCATTTATCACCATAGTATATTCACTTTCCTACCTATGCCTCTTCCTAGACCTACTAGCATGTGCCCCATTTTTTTTTCTTTTGACTCCGAAGGGCTCCTCCTGTCTCTATGAGTAGTCGTCATCTAACGTTGCCTATCTCTCTATAAATATGAAAGGATTTGCAATATGACTACATTTATCTCAACTTTTTTCCTTTGAGCTCTCACAAATCTTTTGTGATATGTCTTGAAACTTATATCTTCAACCCTTAGGCTTCTCATAATATTCATCTAATCTTGAGAGAGATCCCCACTCCCTTATTCAATTGCCTCTCTTCTTGATTAGCTCTCACCTCTTCACTTTCATGTTGTGTTTGATAAAAACTATCTTGCACCATTCCAATCCTCATTTCTTTGTTTATCTATTTTATGTTTCTTGTGATGTGTTGTCAATCACAACACACATTGTTAGATACTTGTTTTGATAAATAAATAAACAGAATCATGACCATGAACCTTACATTCATGGACCTGTCATGGTTGTCTCTGCTATGAAAAAATATCCATGTTAGTATGCCCATGATACTCAATATTTCATATGAATCAATCACATATCAAGCAATATCAACTCTTATTACATAACTACTAAATAAAGAACAAAATTATGCCGATGGTCCTGCTCTTTGAGAGTTGTTGTAATCGACCATATGCAACAAAACAATCCACATTGACATGTGCTTATCAACAAACCATTAACTGAAATATATAAGCTTGTAGGTTTCAATAGTGTTTTAACTATTAATCGCAACTATTAGTCTATTCATGATAGTGAAATACGTCATCTTTTTAAATTTTTAAATAAATAACATAGTCATCATATCAATTAGGTCTGCAATTAGTTTATATTGAGTTTTAACACCTAAAAAATTATTTAGTTAAATTTCTAACAACCATCATGAAATCCCCCTTTTTAGGAACTTCTTGCTACATTACCATGGCAGAGCCCATCTAATCTAAGTGTTGAACCTAGATGTTATGGTACCACCTATAACAAACTGACACCAATTACTACATTATGGTGTTGTTATGGTTAATCCAATTAATTTTGTGCTGTTATAAGAATAAGATAATTATTTTTCATCATTTATCTTCGTTTTCCTTATTAATTACCTTCTAAGTGTTGTGGTTATTAAATTAAGGTTACCAACCCTCATCCATAGTTTCATAACTAGAATCACCTAACCTAGCCATATATATATTATTGGCGAGCATCATATCAAAAGGTAGGCATAAGATATGCCACGTGCCCATATCTGATGGGTTCTACCATCCACTAATCCTTGTGACCAATGATAATTCTCCATGTCACTTGACTTTGGCGGCCCCCACCATCGTTCGGGCCCCAACATGGGTGCACATCTTATGAAACTTGTGACAATAAATGGACACAATGCTTTGCACTTTAGATCAATGAATTCTGATAGGTTAACATGCCTGACAAATAATGGGAAGGGAGGTGGTACAAAGTGGATTTACAAACCCACCCATCTCTAGACCTACAACTCACACTCATTCCAAAAGCCTCCCACCCCTTTTCTCAAAACCACTAGAGGGGGTCTTGGAGCATGCAATTTAAATTTTCCAAAACCACTTATGGGTTCCACTGGCAGGTGCATGATGACACTTGTCGCCCATTCCATTGGCCTCCTTCCTAGTGCCAACCCACAACCTCCTCCCATTGTGCTTCCTCTTGGCACTTCATCTTGACGATTTTCCTCGTGCTCCTTGGGTGGGTCCTTTAGGACGCGTCATCCTGATCCTGTCACCATGGTGCAACCCTTTCCTTCTCCTCTATACACCTATGGATTGTTACCATCGATACATGTCATCCTGTAACCATTACCCTAATGCCTCCCTTCAACTGCTCCCTTTTTGGACATTTAGGATGGGGACCTCCAAGACATGTCAACCTGGTCCCATAATCCCATCTCTCTTCAACATACACCTCTTGAGGCCTCCGCGACATGTCATATAGGCCCCACCACAATATATATATATATATATATATGCTTTTTGGCATAACACAATTACGGAAGGATTTGTTGGTGTGCATAATTCATGTTTTTCCACCACAGACCTGATATGAAAGAAATTTTCATTATTGCAACTCGACAATGAAGCCAAGAGGTTTATTAATTAACCAAGGTTAAAATTCCCTTCTAGATTCTTAATCCCACTGCTTGCATAGTTATAAACACTTGGTGCCTACAACACTGATATTAATATATACCTCTCTACATGCAGAGGATTAGATCAAAATCATAGTCAAATGACCAATTAAACAAAATATCATTCTTTGTAATTTACATTTTGTAAACCATTCCTTATTCTAGTTGTCAATGCAAACTAAATTTAACTTTCCATGCATATGTGAATACATTCAATAAAATAGATTACATTTTCAAGGAATTAACAAAAATTAAAAATTGGAGCCTGGGAAACTGAGTCTGGGATAATAACTCTCCACCCAACCATAGAAAAATGCAACTATCAGTCACTTGCAGTTTTCAACCTTGAGCTAGATTCCAAAGACTAAGTGGCTTTCTCAAAGGATTAAAAGAATAGGTTCCCGTTGAAGCAAGGGCTCTACATGCCTCCTTCCTCCACCTACCAACTTCTGAGTAGTTACCAAACATATAGGGAATCCAAAGGCCAACAACCTCCACCTTCTATCTATCCAATGGTGGCCAATCAGACACATAGTGAATCCAAAGGCTAGTAGCCTCCACCCACAAAATATCTAATGGTAGCTAATCAAACACATAAGGAATCAAGAGGCCCACATCCTCCACCCAAGAATGCCAATGGAGTCCATAAAAACAAGTCTTCACCATTCAAACAAAACTTAATGGATTCTACCCACCTTGGGGAATCCAAAATCCACTATAAAACAAAACAACAAGAAAGGTTCCATATATCCTCCTTTTACGAATCCAAGGAACAACCCTCCACCCCAAACATCAAGGGAATCCAAAGAAATATGATCTCCACCCTCTGGATCTACGCGGAATTGAGAGGCCATTATTTATCACCTGGGATGAATATTCTTCCTTCCAATCTTACAAATCGAGATGATATCACTGCATTTTGTTCTTTCCTTACTAAGCTCCTTATTTGCTCTCTTCATTGAATTTTGTATGATGATACAATGCCTCTAGCCTCACTATAATGCTTCAAAGTTAATTCTTCCTTCCTTTTCTCCCCTTCTGCCAGCACAACCTCCATAAAATTTCATGTCTTTTCTTCCTTGTAAATGTTTCTCAAAGCAGCATGGGCATGCGTACTTCTCTTGTAACCCAATTTAATTTAGAACTAATAACATAAACAACATACCAACTAGCCTTTAATGGTTGTCACATCAATTTAGATTTCCTGCAACACAGAATATCCAAAGCTAGAAACCTTCTCAGCTCTCGAATTTGTCTCCCTTGACTCGGCCCATTATATTTTGTAAAAATATTTATGCTGCACTTCATGATAAAAACCATGTTTGGGACTATCACACACATCCTACAAGCATTTGTTTGTTTTTATAAAAATCAAAACAACATAACTTTCACATATGATGACTATTTGAATCTATTCAAGCATCTTTAGAAAGATCATGACAAGGTATTCAACATTAAGATCTTTGCATGAATGTTTAACAATATCAATTTTATCTATCATGATGATACACCTAGATCAATCCTCCCAAGTAGAAGATTTTGGACTACCAAAAGACTTAATTTATTAAAAAGATAAGTTAGGGCATTCCCTCCCTACTTTTCTAGTATTGAACAATAGTGCTCATATACTAAAATTTTGACTCATCGTAACAAAATAGGAAAGACAGATGAAAATTTTCATAACATTGTTGACATAATCAATCATTCCATTATTTCCACAAATATTTGTATTCAATTTTGCAACTACTAAATATAGAAAACATACTAGAAGTAAAAATAAACACGTGGTTTCAAATGACAATGAATCAACAATATGCTTGCTCTTCATAACAAGAACACCACGGACCAATGGATCTACTTCACCCTCAACAATATGTTGTATGTTTGGAACCACGATGCTTGCTTTTAGAAAATTTTGAAGATGTAATATTTTGAATCCTCACAGACTTAATCATAGTTAGCATTAATTTTAACTATTTCATTTCAAGGATGACATTCCTCAATTTTTACAAACACGAGAAAAAATATCTTTCTTGCATTTAATACCATTTTTGGTTGTTTTCTATTAACAAGAGATTGGTTAGTCATTATTTCATGACCTTTCATAATGAGGTTGAATACCATGTTTAATGAGATGGTACTTTATCTCCTCTCTATAAAACATGGCCTTCCTATCACAGAGATATGGGTTTTCTATCACAATCCCACATATGTCAAGTGGTACTACATGCAATTCGCCCTCATCTATGAATTTTGTAGTGATCGCGAAGTTGATCTTACATTGTTCCATTACTTGTAATTATATATTATCACACACCCATAACAAAGGATAAGGTTCATATGAGGTTTAATTTCCAAACCTAACTTCTCGACAATAGCTTATATGTCATTACTTAACTTCAATGGTATTTACTTATATTTTTTTTATTTTGTATTTTAATTTATAAAAAAATTTTCTAAATTAGAACAAAAATAAATTAGAAATTTTATCATAACTTCAAACACATTTAATTGAAAAAATTCACTTGGTAAAGGCATAAATAAATCTTGTTGCAATAGAATATAAGATTTTCTTTAATTATAATTTTAAAAATATTTAAAGAATTCAATTTTGAATATAAATAATATTATTTATTTTATTCTTTATAAAAATTATTTGGAAATATTATATATTATTAAACCTTTCATACAATGAAATGAAACATTTTATACATATTTGTTGTGATCTCCTTGAAAATGAAGTAATATGCTAATGAGAGATTGAAGGTTCAACACCCCTAGATGTAACCCAATTTAAGGAGATTATGATAGGTCGTATGCCCTATTTGAAAATGAAGTACTATGTTAATGAGAGATGGATGGTTCAATTCCCCTAGATGTAAACCCAATCTAAGGAGATGATGATAGGTCATATGCCCTAGAGGTTATAGTAGTAGTGGTCGAAATGATTGGTGTCATGCGAGTACGAATCTAAAACCTACTTATTCTCTGATTATATATATATATTATATATATATATATATATATATATATATATATATATATATAATTGAATTTTATATTTTATTCATATTTTAGTTTTGCATGGTTTTGAAAATCAAAATCAAAGTGTTTCTTCCTTAAATTGAAATATTTGAATAATTATAGTATTTGTGCTTATTTGTAATATTGTTTAATGTTAAATGAACATTTATTTTTACTTAAAATTTATGTATTTATCTTTGAAAATATATTTAGTTAAAATTATATAATAGATATTGTATCAATTCAATCATTAAATTACACTTTTAATAGAAATATTCTTTGTGTAATGCATTCTAACCAACAACAAAAAAATACAACTACTACTAATATGACCTTTTAGAAGTGGATATATCCTTCAAGCCACTATTATACTCTTAGTAATAAACACTATTAAAACAAATCTCCCTCTTAAGAGTTTTGTAAGGAGCCAAGTCCTTGCATGTTGTGATGGAGAGGAACTTTTTCTAATGGTAAATTAAAATTTGAATCAATCACCTAGAACATCAAATAAATAAGATAAACCAAAGTGGCCTAGGTAATAATACATGGAGAATCTAGAAATTCCTTGTAGATTGAAATCGTTAATTGTAATATCCTAAAAAACTAGACTTTAATCTACCCTACTCATTAGTGGAAACAATAATTGATCGATGAAACCATGAAGCATTTAAGAGAAATAATTCAATCACACATAACCCAATGATTTTCTGGGGAAAGCCACACTTAAAATCCCCTTTCTATTTGTATATTGCACCCATCAGAAAATACGAGAAGATTATAGTTCTTTTCTCAAGCTTGAGCAACCTATGCACTATCTTTGTCTATCTCACTGCTTCCTAAGCAAACCTTGGATAAATAAAACATGCTCTGCTCAACCTACACAATTATTTTCTATCCTCTTCGTGACTGAATACCATTGGCCAATACTCACCCAAATTCCTAGCCTTACAATATCCTACTTCCTTGCACTGTTCCCTTGGGAATTAACCCCTATATGATGGGAAAATTCCTCAATTATGAATTACACAATCTTGATATGCCTTCCTCTGATTTCATGCACCATCGATTTAATTTAGATGATTCTACAACTAATAATATACTATCCTTAAACTCCAATCTCAAATGGGTCTTTCTCTGATTTGACATGGATGAGTTAATTATGAGTGAATCTTTAGTTTATTTGTTGATCACTGCAAGCAACACCACATTGTGCTTCAGGCAACACTTGAATGTTCGATAGGAAACACCCCACTACTACAGGATGCACCCCACTACTACAGGTTGCACCCCACTACTATAGGTTACATCCCACTATTGCAGGTTACACCCCACTACTGGACCTCCCACTAAATCCTCCATCAGTTGGAACTAGTTTAACTGAATTTAACTCAGTTAGACTGAATTAGATAATTAAAACTCAAAATAAACTCAACTATTGCTCCTATTTGTAGGATACACTCTACATGACTCTAATTAAACCCTCATCTTTAATTAACTAAGCCAACTAAGTCAAATTAACTTAGTTAACTATTACAAGTTGTCATTAGATGTGTAATTACAATTTTATTCCTAATTTACTTCAAGGACAAATTAAATAATGATTTTTCTTGATGTTGCTTTTAACATTTCTTGTTGTTATTTTTAAAACTCCTTGTCAGCAAGAAATTAAATCACATCTATCCTATTATAGTACCTTTGGAAGGTTTTGCTTGAAACATGTGCCACTCGTAATATTGCAACATCAACATATGGAACTGAAAAAAAATCCAAGAAAAAATAATTGAATCAAATGTGTGTACAATTGTCTACTAGGAAAAAATGTGTTGTGTAACTACTGAGCCTTCTGCCCTACTATCAACACTTCTCTGCACTCCTCAATATCTGACTGACATTGATCCTTCTATTACTAAATATTGTGGGCCCCCATAGCAAGGTAATATTCGATGAGACAAAAAACACCTCAATGGATCCTGCCTAACTTAAGAAACTATTGGACTAAGGCTTCATATCGCCCCACTTCACACCTGCAGGTATGGTTGCATGTGCTCCTTCCACCCACTTGGATTGAAATCCCTCCCCCATACTGGAGGTCTCTACTTGAGTGGATGTCTCCACTCAGTCTCCTCTCTGCTTCTCCAATTGTGGCTGCTCCACAACTTATGGTTTCTTCTAAGGTTTCATGTTGAGAGGTTTTTCATGCTCCCTCTCAACCACCAAATATCTAGTCTATGACTTTCTCCTCGAGGATTTTCATGCATGAGATAAATATTATCTACTCATATTGTTGTTTCTACTTCTCTGTTGCTACTTTCGCACTATTGCTGCAACCACTAGAATAAAGAGTCTAATCCCCCTGGATGCTCAAGTACTAGCTTTCATAGGGATGATCCATTTGAAACTAAACTCCCTATGAGCCTCGATATCCATGTGGGAAATCTCTCTACTTCTCATTCTGCTAATGTCAATGATCACAACTCCTTTTTGTGTCACTAAAAATTGGCTCACTCATATGCCCACTAGTAACCTTCTAGATCCATTAAGAAGTCTTCACCTAAGGTGTTTTGGTTTTGGCCTGAACTAGAGTTCCATAAATCTACAAGAAAAACTTTTCATTCTTCTCTTTTATTGTGATTTCAGCTTTGATATCATGTAGAAATTTCTACAAATCTATCTTTGATACCATGTATAAATTTCTACAAATCTAGCTCAGATACCATATAGAAATTTCTGCAAATTTAGCTTTAATACCATGTATAGATTTCTACAAATATATCTCTATTACCATGTAGAAATTCCTTGTAGATTCAAACTACTAATTGCAATATGCTAAAACAAAATACTTGAATATACTCTACTCATCAGTGGAAACAGTAATTTATCAATGAAATCATGAAGACAATTATTTTCTAGGGAAAATCATAGTTAAAAACCCCTACTATCTATAAATTTAATTAATAAAAATATATGAGAAGATTACAATCCTTTTCTCAAGCCCGAGCACCCTCTGCACTATCTCTATCTATCTCATTGCGTCCTAGGCAAGCCTTGGATGAATACAATATGTTTTTCTTAACCTTAAGCTCAACCTGCACAAGTATTTTCTATCCTCTGCGTGACATACTAATTTTAGCCAATACTTAGCCAAATTCCTAGCCTTCCAAGCTCCTACTTCCTTGCCTTGTCCCCTTTGGAATTAGCCCCTATTTAATGGGGATACTCCTCAAGTTAGAATTGCGCAATCTCTATAGGCCTTCCTTTGATTGCATGAACCATTGGTTTAATTTAGCTGATTTTACAACTCATATTACATAGTCCCTGAAATCCGATCTCAATTTGGTCTTTCTTTAATATGGCATGCATGAGTTAATTATGAGTGAATCCTCAGTTTATTAGTTTATCACTACAGGAAGCACCACACTACACTTCAGGCAACACCCCATTATTGGACAAGAAGCACCCCGCTACTACATGTTTCACCCCACTACTGCAGGTTCTTCCCCACTTACTTCAGGTTACACCCCACTACTACAGGTTACACAACACTACTATAGGTTACACCCCACTATAGGACCTCCCACAAATTCCTCCATCAGTTGGAACTAATTTAACTGAATTTAACTCAATTAGGCTTAATTAAATAATTACAAGTCAAAATAAACTCAATTGTGCTCCTATTTGTAGGAGACATTCTACATGACTCTAGTTATACTCTCAACTCGAATTAACTAAGCCAACTAAGTCAAATTAACTTAGTTAACTATTACAAGTTGTCATAAGATGTGGAATTACATTTTTATTCTCAATTTAATTCAAGGATAAATTAAATTAGGATTTTTCTTGAAGTTATTTTTAACATTTCTTATTGCTATTTTCAACAGAGAATACCAGAGATAAACAAATTTTGATATACATGATCGCCTACCTTGTATCTTACTCATTAAATTCATAATTCATAACTTCTCAAGGAATAATATAAAATAAATAATTGTACAGACTAAAATGTTGTTGATAATTCACCTACATTAACAATTTTAAGAGTAGAAGACTCGCACAAAGTTGAGAAATATTAGTAAATAGTAATGAAAATAAGTTAGCCACACCTACAAATGAT
>APFE030327180.1:2629-13248 GCA_000404065.3 Pinus taeda | reverse complement strand
ATAAAAAACATTATATGAATCAAATATTAAAATCAAACATAAAATACAAAATCAAACAAGTCTAATATGCAGCATTGTTGCTTAGTACTTGCCTCTTATGCAAAAAGTAATTGATAGCAGAAGTATAAAAATTCCCCTCATGCCCATGTATAAAGATCTTAAAATTTCTTAATTATTAAAACTTATGATTTGTAAGGTTCCATTTTATAAGTGACATTATAATAGTTTAGATCTTCTTCAACTTGAATTTAGGTTTCTACTTTTGAATATTAAAATAAATTTTCAAAATATTAAAACAAGTAAAATTGTTAAATTTTTTAAGTAGGGAGATTTTTATAGTTGAAGTCACAAAGTTAAGATTTAGTAGTAAGTGTTTAGTTAAAACAATGAAATTTCTATTTTACATTAAAATCATTTATAACAAAAATTTACACAACAAATGACATCAATTGGCTTTTGTTTGTTGTCTATATCCTTAAATAAATAATGCATCTACAAATATTTGTAAGTCTTTACCTTGCATTATTTAACAACATGATATTTCAAGGCTTTATACGACTCCTACACAAGTTGCCCATAAAATCAAGCTAGTTATTAAAGGTAGGTAAAAATGTTTAAAAGAAAAACATTATATAATATTAAAGGAACGCATAATTAATTATGAAAAGACATGTTGACTTAGGGGCATACCAAATAGCTATAAAGATTCATAATAGAGATGGATATTGTTTTTTTCTTATCAATACACTATATTGAAATATGTTGTTAGTAAAGAAATAGTTAAGTTCTAGGCATTTTATATTTTTATGAAAAAACAATAGAAAAATATTTATAAGTATTGAGAGACTTTAAGTTATTAATAAATTACATAGGCAATAAATATAAAATCGAAACAATAATATGAATTCCAATTAGAAATCAATTTATGAAAGTAAAAAACAATTCCGATATTTTTTTTCATATATATATAAACATAATTCAACTCAAATGTTGATCATCTATCTAAAGAAGTTGTATTAATGTAGGAAGAGACTCAAATGCAACAAGAGTTTAGAGGAAGAACTTAGAATGCATTTGCAAAAATATCTTTATATTGATATAGGAAGTGATTGAAAATCACAAATGTGTTTGTTGAATCTCTTTTGTAGTTGTTGCATTGGTATTGGAGTCCTAATGGTAAGACTTAAAAGAGATTTTATTAAATATTTTCCATTATAATTTAGGAATATTTTATTTAAGCAGGAACATAATAACTTTAGATGTTTTTCTTATATTAAGTAGATTATATATGTTAATATTATATATAAAAGTGAATCTATATATAAAGTAATTTCACACACACACAAACACACACATATATATATATAACTTGGAAATAATGCTTACATTAGTAAATAGATAGGATTGGGTTGTTGGTTGTTGGAGTTTTGTTAAGATATTCTCTCAGCAATATTCTTCTTGTTTGGAATATGTTGGAACTCATGAAAACTATTTATGCATATTGTAATTTAGCTTTGTGAGAAATATAGGAATTGTTTGAGTGAAATTATGCACATGACTGGTCCTCCAATTTTCTTGTTGGTATCAGAGCATATAAGCGCTTAAATCCCTGCAGGGAGGCCCAGGAAGATGGAAGAGATCTAAGTTTTTTTTCTCTGTACATAAATAGGACACGGTGTCAAAGTGTTTAGTGTTTGTGTGAGATTTCTTATATGAGAGTTTAGTTTCTGAGACTAGTGTGTTCCTCAACAATATAAGCTTATGTTCTTATCCAATTGTTTCTCGAGTAGGTAGGGAATGACAACGAATTGCAGAGATACCATCAAATCCAAGTTCTCGCTACCTCATGGGAGACTGTTCGACATGCCTTGCGGTTGAGATTGATACATATATGTGCCAAAATTATGTCTACTACAAAAGCAAGGTTAGCTTCAAGCATTCATTTGGCTTAACCGTCTGGCAAAATTCTCATGCAATCCACTGATCAAGGTATTGGAGGACACTTCATGCTTTAAGATCACGCATCCCTATGCCGCTCTGCAATTTGGTTCGCCCAGATCATGTTGGAGACCTTCAAACCTATGAATCGAATTTGAAGGCATTTGCATGAAGGTTTGAAGTGAGTTTTATCTACAGTGGCAAGCTCAATTGAGAATAGTCGAGCAACCTATATCAACGTAGTCCCTAAACAGTCTGGCAGAAAGTGGATGGGGTAGTGAAGAATCAATCTGTCATTAGAGATTGGAATTGGAATGCAGTCATAACAAGGAGATGCGTGAAGTGTGAATTCACTGTTGTAGAACATTGTGTTGTGGTTCCCATTGTTTGGAGAGATATATCCAAGATGCGTTGACCATAATTGTGACTTATCAGTGGAGCACACGAACCTAGAGGAAGAGACTATTGATGAAGTCATTCTTAGAATGACACTAGACTTGGAAAGGAAATTCTTAAATCTCTTAAACTTGGAGAACACTTGTGGATTCAACGTGCATGCCTTCCTTTTCTACTTTCGACATCCAAAATTGCACATCAGCAACGCTTGCTTAGAGGGTAACCATATTGAGTCTTTGGTAACCACTCAAAAACATGACATTGGAACCCCAACATGCTCACCCTCTATTTCCGTGACATGTAGGAACAACTCACAGGCTACAATCGACTCTTTGTTTTTGTGTGTCAAAGTATAATCTTATTCGGTTGCAATATAGCAAAGATGGAGACCCCCCTAAAGGCACTCCATATTTTGATAGGAGATGGAGGAGAAGAGTTTATTATTTTCGAGAAGGGACCATGAGACTTGTCTCAGTGAATAGTTTCAAGTTTAGTGAATAGTTTCAAGTTTATTGATTTTGTCAAGTGATTTGTGTGAATTTTGTATTATGTTTATAAAAAGTGCATAACTAATTAATTAATAGAGGAATATAATTAAATTAGTAGTTATCAGCGTTCTGCGATGGCGAGAAAATATATTTCTAATTTAATTGTGTGAGCTTGTTATATGTTGATGAGTCTTCTTATGCTTCGAGCTTCAAGAGCATCAGTTACAGGTTATGTTATGAGATCCATGTTGATGGGACTAGCTCGTAACTATGGATTAACGTTAATTAAACAATGATCAAAATATGATTTGAGTCAAAACATATGATTAGTCTTAAGCATTCGATTAACGAGGATATTTTTCTGTTGGCATTAATTGTGGAGTTATTGCTGGTGTGCTAGCTTGTAATCGCCTCGATTTTTTCCTTCCCACTCTTTGGTTTTGCCAAAACCCTCGTTTCACTTCACTTTGGCATTTCCCAGTTTCTATCTGTCGCGATGACGGTTTGCGTGCTCTCATTGGCCTGCTTGTGACTGTGTAGAGCTTGACAATAACGCTCTATGTGCACCCAGCTATGGGTTCCTCCACCTGGTGGCGAGGTAACTTTGCCCACACTTGTTGTTCTGTCACCTGGTTTCCTGGGCACTGTACTGAAGGCTTCGTTGACTTTGTGAGAGGCTTGAATTCATTCCTTTGTTGGCTCTTTAACCTTCTGCGTCGTTACTATGCTTTCTTCCATTCCCTTATCTTGCTCTACTTTAATTTTTCTAGTTAGGCTTCCAGTTATTGGTTCTCTGGTTGATGTGTGAATGTTTTATACTCTGGTAGGTCGTAGTCAGAATGGACTTCCTCAGCTTCGCTTGGTCCTAGCAAGTTAAGTTCACTTGTCGATGCTATAACTTGTCTTCTTCATTTTTCTTCGACACTAATGGCAGTCGCCCCTTTGTCTGCAGGGTTTTCACTAGTGATTGCGACTCAATTGGGGTTTCATTCCTCTAATGCCATAACTCTTCAGGTAAGCCGACTCTTCTTGCTTTGCTTGTCAACTTTCACTTTCAGGTTGTTCTTGGCATACATTTAACTGATATGGTTCTGCCGGTTCTCTGTGGTAGGTTGAGGTTTGCTCCAAGCTTGGTCTCCGAAACGGTTACAACGCAATGAATTTGGTAGGGTCATTCTTTGCTGCTGTTACTTAATTTGTAATCTTTTTTTCTCTGTCACGACACTGGAAAAGTTGCGGTGCTCCTCTGTTTATTTGTCCTTTTCTGTTTAGTGACCTTCGACTCTGGTTGTGTGTAATTTCAACTATGTTTCGGGCTCTGGCTGTTTGTAATTTATTATGCTTACTCTCTGGTGACCGATTAGGGTTCAACCCTAGCTTCGGGGATTGTTTTTTTCTCTTGCCTTACACTGTTATTATCTAGCACTTTGAACTTCTCTTTATGTATGCCAACATTATATTTATAAAGGAGGAATTAACAAGAAAAAATTCATGGAAATGGGTTACCTCTGTTATGATTGTGTTCTACGGTAGTTGTATCCTCGTTCTGTTGAGAACTGGCTCATAGCTGTTGTCTACTTTCGTATTTTTGGGAACTGTTGTTGTTGCCGAAACTTTGTGTTAGGAACACTCTATTATGGCTTCATTGTTTGAACTCAAGAACTATATCTCTGTTTACTAGGAAAGATAAATGGAAACACACAATGCTGTTTAATTGACATGTACAGTAATTAGAGGGAAGAAATAAATATCATAGACAAACTATTTGTAATTGGATTCAGAAACTTAGGTGTTTGAAAATTATTTTCTCTTTTTTTTTGCATTCCTGTTCTTGTGCATTGAACCCCTTCAAAATGTATTACATTGGTTTTTGTATTGTTATCAGATAGTTACTCGAACTATTCACAGTTATTCTTCAGTTGCTTTTATAGTTACATAATTGATAACTATTTCGGGTTTTCCTGTGCTGTAAGATTTATTTTTTTTAAATGAAAAGACAACTGTAAGATAAATTAATAAAAAGACAAAACAATGTGGTGGTAATGAACCTAACCTAACTGCACTGTTCCTAAATATCCTTTAACTAATAATGAAATAAAAACAAGTTCCTAGACACTATTTTGATCAACAAATGTAAATGAAACTAAATGATAATGAACTTTTCCTCCTTAGCTGAGACTAAATACCCGATCATGGTACCCTCAGCTGGATGCTCCTGCATTAGGCTCCTGGGGTGAGAAAAATTCATGACATCGGTCCATGAGCTTGTCAACTGAATAACCTGCTTGCTGTATTTATCTGGCGTCAAGCCATGAACTATCCTCAATGGGACAGTTCTTCCACTTGACTGGATACTATAGGTATTCTTTCCACTGAGTTCGCTTGGCCACCTGAGTGTCGAGGATCCTCTCGATCTCAAGGGGCTGAGCTGAAGGCATTTGTCTCATCCAAGTCTCACTTCCTTCCTCTATGTCTCGTGTAGGATGTGTTGTACTGTCTTCCTCAGGATTGGCAGTATATGGAAACATGTCTGCCACATTGAAGATGGACGAGATGCCTATTCCTAGTGGCAGCTGTAATTCATAAGCATTGGCTTTTTTGCAGAATTTTACAAGGGCTAATATTTTTGTATTGCAGTTTGTTATATGCACCTCTAGGAAAACGTTCCTCGCACAAATGCGTGAGGACTTCATCCCCCACATTAAACTGTACTTCTCATTGTTTCAGGTCTACCCGCTGCTTATAATTCTGACTGCTATCTTGCAACTTCATCTTTACCTGCTCATGTAGGTCATTCATTGCTTTGGCGAAATCTTCCCCATCAGCACTCTGTCTTTCTTGGTGTCGTAGATCTCGTAACTCATGCACTCTGTGAGGATGCATGCCATATAAGATCTAAAAAGGACTGTACCCCGTGTTGCGATTAGGTGAGTCATTGTAAGAGAACTCTGCTTGGGCAAGTACACGATCCCACATTCATGAATTCTCCTCGATAAAACTTCGTAGCAAGTTCCCCAAGCTCCTATTTACCACCTCTGTTTGCTCGTTGGTTTGTAGGTGATAAGCAGAGCTGAAACTTAATTGTGTGTCCATCTTCTTCCACAAGGTGCGCCAAAAGTGCCCTGTAAACTTCACATCCCTGTCGGAAATAATGGACTTAGGCAGGCCATGTAGCTTGACAATATCTGTGAAAAATAAGTGGACCATGTGAGTGGCATCACTGGTTTTTTTACATGGGATGAAATGTGCCATTTTCAAAAAATAGTCTACTACTACCATCACAGAATCATAACCCTGCTATGTTCTTGGTAGACCCAAGACAAAGTCAAAACTGACTGAGTCCCATGGTCTACTCGGAATAGGCAATGGTGTGTAGAGTCCTGTATTTTGAATGCGTCCTTTCGTCAACTAACACACTTTACATCTAGCCACAAATCTCTGCACATCCCTTTGCATTCTTGGACAATAATAAAAATGGCTGAGTTGATCTAATGTTTTGTCTATGTCAAAATTCCTGGCTAGACCTCCACTGTGCTTCTCCTAGATGATATTCTCTCTCATCGAACAATCGGAAATGCATAACTATCCCCCTTTAAACAATAGCTTCTCTTGTAAATTATAGTCCAACCATGTACTATTGTTTCTCAGCAAAGGATTTTGATAGGCTTCATAAGTCTCTTTGAAATCCACGTTGTTTTGATACAAGTCTTTGAAATGCTCAAAGCCCAGCACTTGTATCATACTCTCCTACAAGAGCAAGGCTCTTTTGCTCAACGCATCTGCCACCTTGTTGGCCTACCCGCTAATTTGTTTCAACACAAAAGTGAAACTCTATAGATATTCAACCCACTTAGCATGCTTGTGATTCAGATTATGCTATTGAATCATGTATTGTAGTGCTGAATTATCAAAGAATAAAACAAACTCACTCCCCAACAAATAGTGTCTCCAATGCTTTAGTGCTTGGATGACAACATAGAATTCTTTGTCATAATATGAGTACTTCTGCCTGCTCTCATTCAAATTCTTGCTGAAAAGCACAACATGTTTTTCTTCTTAGCTAAGTACAACTCCAACGGCCGTACCGCTTGCATCACAACAAACCTAAAAAAGCTTGTTAAAATCTGGCAATCTCAAGATTGGTCTTTCTGTGATCTTCTTCTTTAGTATCTGAAAGCTTTTCTCTGCTGCCTCGGTCCAACGAAAAGGCTGACTTGCCTTCTTTATAGTATCCAACATAGGTGCACATATCTCACTGAAATTCCTTATAAATTTGCGATAAAAGCTTGCCAACCCATGAAACCTACGTACCTCAAACAGACTTTTTGGGGATGGCCAGTGAATGATTGATGCAATCTTCTCTGGGTCCATCTTCAACTCATTTTTTGCAATCACAAAACCCAGATAAACTAGTTTTCTTTGAAGAAAAGTACATTTTTTAAGATTTATCAGTAGCTTATTCTACTGCAATTTCTCCATCACACTTCGAACATGTCGAAAGTGTTCCTCCTTATTCTTGCTGAAAATTAATATATCATCAAGATACACTATTACAAACTTTCCAATGAACTCTTTTAGCATTTCGTTCATCAGTCGCATAAAGGTACTAGGGGCATTACTTAATCCGAATGGAATTACTAGCCACTCATACAACCCTTCATTGGTCTTGAAGGCTGTTTTCCACTCATCCCCTTCCTTGATTCGAATTTGCTGATAACCACTCTTCAGATCAATCTTCGAGAAGTATGCTGCCCTGCTCAGGCAGTCCATCATATCGTCCACCCATGGCAGTGGAAATCTGTATCTAATGGTAATCTTATTGATGGCCCTCAAATCCATGCACATTTGCCATTATCCTCCTTTCTTGGGAGTGAGAACTGTTGGAACTACGTAGGGGATCAAACTCTCTCTTATCAGCCCTTTATCCAACAATATCTGCACCTATTTTCTGATTTCCTCATTATGTTTGGGGCTTATCCGGTATGATTCCTTGTTCGGTAGAATTTCTATAGGTATAAAGTCAATGCGATGACTTATACTTCTCTTAGGACGCAATTTATCTGGTAAATCGTCCACTACAATATTGTTGAATTCCTGCAGGATTTTCTTAATTTTTTTAGATAAATCAGACATTTCTCTGTGCAACAACACTATTTTTTCCCTTCTCACCATAGCATAGTTCACTTCACTATCTTCAATATTCTTCAAAAACTGTTTTCCACCCATTAGTAACACTTTCATCCCACTTGTTTCTGTTGTCTCCTCCTCCTTGATGGGCACAAGTGTGTGCTTAATCCTATATTTGACAAACTTGTAATAGTTTGTCTTCCCATCATGCACTACCTTCCGGTCATACTGCTACGGCCTTCCTAGCAGTATATGAGATATGTCCATTGGCATAATATCACAAACAACCTTGTCCTTATACCTACTAATATGGAACTCAACTTTACACTGTTCGTCCACCAATAGCTAATGGCCTTTCTGTAGCCACGATACCTTGTAAGGAGTGGGGTGCTTCAGCTGCTTCAGACCCAACTTCTCTACCATCTTTGTGGCAACCAGATTATCCATGCTCCCATTGTCGATAATCAAATTTCAACATTTTCCGCGTGACTTACAAACTGTCCAGAATAATGCCTTCCTTTGATTTTGTTCAGTTGTCTCCTTGGCTGGTTTCAACAACACTTTATTCAGAACTAAGGCTTCCCCTGTCTCTGACACATTTTCAGCTTCTTGGGGTGGTGCCTCTACTTCCTCTGGCTGGGCAACATATGCTCCTCTTTGACCAACTTGTTCTACTTCAGGATACTCAAAAGACCCGTGCCCCCACTTGTAGCACCTGTAGCACTGATAGGCAGCTCCTCTGGCTCAGTTATTTCCTCTTCCCCTCTGATATGGCCTTCCACCTCTAGTGCTGTCTCCTTTTTTTGCTACCTTTGATGTTTTGGAACTGCTACCCTCTTCACTATTATTGGCAGTTCATCCTCTGCCATAGGACTGTCCTCTTCCTCTGCCGGTTCCCTGTCCTCTCCTAGCATTTTGTTTTCTAGTGATATTCTCCTCTACCATCATGGCACTCTGGTAGGCTTCCTCTATATTTTTTGGTGAAAGAATGCTTATCTCATCTAATATTTCCAATCTTAGACCATTTACATACCTTGCTATTTTTTCTGGGGTGTCCTCCGTGTAACCAACTCTTAAATTTACCCACTAGAATTATTCAGTATATTCTCTCACTGTCATCCCTTTTTGCCTCAGATTCTGCACTTGCCGATGCAGTGCAATCTGGTAATCTTTGGGAAAAAATCTATCCTTCAACTTGGCCACCATTCTTGGCCATTTCTTTATTGGCAACTTGTTCATTCTTCTTCTTTCCACTTGGACACTGTCTCACCACATGGCTTCGTGTCCTTTCAACTTTGTTGCAGGAAACCTAACTCTTCGATCTTCACTGACCTCTTCAGATTTGAAATATTTGTCCAATTCATTGATCTAGTCCAACGAGACTTCTGTGGACAAGCTACCATCATAATTTGGAATCTTTGGCTTAGGCTTGCTGCTAGCCAATAGGACCGACCTCAACAATCTAATTTCCGGCCCTTCTTCATCCAATCCATCTATTGCAACTATGGCTTCTTCTTCGCTGTCATCTCCTACCTCTGGATCCCTTCTCCTTCCTGCTTCAATTACCTCCAAAAGGGCAATACGGATCCTGATTTCCTCTCGCAATCCTTCCTCTGGTACTCTCCAAGCACCTCTTCCACGACCTCGTCTTCCAACTTCCATTTCTCAAGAAAACTCCAAATCTTGCTCTGATACCATAATATGATGGGACTAGCTCGTAACTATGGATTAACGTTAATTAAATAATGATTAATATGTGATTTGAGTCAACACATATGATTAGTCTCAAGTAGTTGATTAACAAGATATTTGTCTGTTGGCATTGATTGTGGAGTTATTGTTGGTGCGCTGGCTTGTACTCGACTAGATTGTTTCCTTCTCTCTCTTTGGTTTTGCCAAAACCCTCATTTCACTTCACTTTGGCATTTCCCAGTTTCTCTCTGTCATGATGAGGGTTTGTGTGCTCTTGTCAGCCTACTTGTGACTGTATAGAGCTCGACATTAACGCTCTGTGTGCACTTGCCTATGGGTTCCTCCACCTGGTGGCTAGGTAACTCTACCCACACTTGCTGTTCCATCACCTGGTTGCCTGGGCACTGTACTGAAGGCTTCGTTGACTTCGTGAGAGGGTTTACTTCGTTCCTTTGTTGGCTCTTTAACCTTCTGTGTGGTTACTATGCTTTCTTCCATTGCCTTATCTTGCTCCGCTTCAATTTTTCTAGTTAGGCTTCCGGTTATTGGTTCTCTGGTTTATGTGTGAATTTTTTATGCTCTAGCACGTCATAATCACAGTGGACTTCCTTGGCTTTGCATGTTCCTGGCAAGGTAAGTTCACTCGTCCATGCTATAGCTTGTCTTCTTTGTTTTTCCTCGACACTAATGCAATCACCCCTTTGTCTACAGGGTTTTCACTTGTGACTGTGACTCAGTTGGGGTTTCATTCCTCCAATGCTATAACTCTTCAGGTAAGCCGACTCTTCTTGCTTTGCTTATCAACATTCACTTTCAGGTTGTTCTTCGCAAACATTTAACTAATATGGTTATGTTGGTTCTCTGTGGTAGGTTGGGGTCAGGGAAAATTTTAAGAACCCCCACTAAATTTATAAATATAATAAATGGGCGAATCTCCATGGTATATAGGAAAAATGGAAGGCGATTTTATCAATAATA
>APFE030327176.1:81245-141052 GCA_000404065.3 Pinus taeda | reverse complement strand
AGAGCCCGGAAATTTTAATGTGAATTAAGAGCCCCGGAGCAGTGGGGAGGATTAAACATTCATTTCAACTCGAGCAATATTCCCTAATCAACGATTTCAAAATCTGTGGTTTCTGAATTGTGAAACTTATAATATTTCATTTTTAATTATGATAAAATAAATATAATCATTTCCATACTCGGATTGAGTTCCCGATTTGGAAGCAATGTGACTCAAAGTTATTGTTGAAAAAAATATTATATATATAATCACCCAAAAAACATAATTAAAAATAATAATAACCAAGGAAGAGTCAGGCGTTTTTAAAGTGAAGAATTAAAGGCGTTTTTAAAGTGAAAAATTAAGGGCTGAGAGCACTGAGTAGGATTCAGTGATTTTATTTGTTTTAATCAAATTGAAATTCATTTAAAAAAACGAAAAATAAAAAGAGTTCAAAGTTTGTTTGAATCAAATTGAAATTTATTAAAAAAAAATTCAAAAGTTCAAGGGTCTATAAAACCTAATGGTTGGCGCAAGAATTAGTAGTCTCATCCTGATCTGGAACAACAACAGAAGCATTGCTCTAATAATAAATACACATGACAAGGTCGCCGTGTCTCGGTAATTTCCATGGAAAAAGGAATACCTTGATTCGGAGAGCATTCATTCATCGTGAATAATCTTAATATGAGATGGCGATTTTAAGAGCGAGTCAATCGATGCACCAGAAAAGAATTATGTTCCGGAGCAGCGAGCGCTGTCCCACTTCACGCCTTATGACTGTTCTTTCTGTCTTGATCTACACGCACGCACTTGGGATTTAGTTATTTTCTTTGCCTAGGATGTTCTGGTCAATTTAACTTAAGCAATATTCCCTAACTAACTATTCCCAAATTTATGTGGTTTTTTTAATTGTGAAACTTATCATATCAAACACTGATTTCAATTTTAATTATGATAAATTTAATAAAATCAGTTTATGTGGTTTTTTTAATTGTGAAACTTATCATATCAAACACTGATTTCAATTTTAATTATGATAAATTTAATAAAATCAGTTACATCATTTGAGAGAAGGGAATACCTGGAGCTGGAATTGAGACTCGTTGTGGCTTTTTTCTGGGGAAGAGCTCCACGGATAGAACTCTTTTTTTCTGGGGAAGAACTCCATGAACAGAACTCTGTAACAAAAGATCTAAGAATTTTGTTTAATAAAAGAATTATAGCACAATATAAGTCTCAGTATAGTATAAGAGATTTCTTTTCATAGAAAAAGCACAACCATTATAATACCTGGGGCCTTGAACCAAAAATTTCTTTTCTGTGGAAGAACTCCATGGACAGAACTCTGTAACAGAAGATCTAGAAATTTTGTTTAATAAAGGAATTATAGCACAGTATAAGTCTGAGTATAGTATAAGAGATTTGTTTTCAAAATTTCTGAAGAGTAATTTGAATACAGGAAAGTGTGAACACTTCTAATATTGTTTATGAGTCGTTCTCACCTGTAAATAACAAATAGAAATCAGATTTCTTAATCAATTGTTTTTCTGAGGTTAGTAATCAATGAGAAAAGCATGTTGAGCTGCATTCAGGGTTTGAACATCCTAATTTTCCCTGGGAACCCTCGATTACAAATTAAAATCACACAAGTTAACACAATTTTACACAAAGAGGGAGAGCCACATTATTGAGCCACTTATTTCAATTTGTACATTTCCCTAAGAAGATAGAGCTGGAGAATGGTTATACCAAAGATTCAAAGCAAAACAGTAGACAAATTATAGAAAATGAAATATATTTACCTGAAACCAAAAACCCTTGCTCAGAGCAGAGGCTCTCCCTGAGATGGGATGATCCAAATGGAGGCCTGCCTCTTCCTCCTCTGTCACATAGACCCACATGACTCAGACTCAAACTCGAACCTATACACCAGACCACACACAGACATGACATGACTCGACTCAGACTTAGATTCCCAATCCTGACACGCAGACAGACAGAGTAGGCGATGGACAGAGGAGGAAGAAAATGCTAAATTTGGGAGGCTATATATATATATATACCCAATTCCTTTCAACGGATAGAAATTTTGAGTAACTCATGAGCGACAACTCTTGAAGTGTCCAGAAATCGAATTCTTTTTTATACCATTAATCAAAGGCTATATAATTCGCCACCTTTCACTAGATGAAAGGGTTTAAGTCGGCACTATGGAAAACACGTTGGATTTTGCTTTTCTGAATCCCAACGGTTCACCACCTCAGCAATAAAAAGCATTTTCATCCTGCCTTTTTGTGTTTTCTTGAATTGCCTGTAGAATTATCTTTTGTGTTTTCTTGAATTGCCTCTCGAATTATCTTTTTGTGTTTGGTTGTTTTTGGGCTACTTCTTATTAAATTTATTTAGCTTTTTTAGATTTCAAATTCTCCATATTGCAGATTCATGAATAAGTAAAGTTTTATTTTACCTTATTTATTAAAGTTATGGGAATTTGAATTTTTTCTAAATTTGCAAAATAATTTATATTAATATTTTTTCTTATAAATTAATAGAATGACACTTTTCCCCTGGGAAAAAGTCGTAATTTCTATTAGAGATAAGAAATTACATTTTGTATATGCCGAAGCATTCATATATAGGCATCAAGGCCTATCGAGTTCATAGTCCATAGGACTAGTTCAGATCAAAATTTACTGATAAACAAAATCTCCACGCAGGGAGCAGTGCAACAAAATTGTGTGCAGAAGGATATATCCGTGCTCTACGCAGAGAGCCATATATATATACTGTAGATGTTCAAAATTGTGTTACTGAAAACTAAGCATAAATACATATGTGTATGTACAAATATAAACAGTAAATATATGTTGATATGGGCACTATTGCCCATCTGCCATATGATCATCAAAAGGACGGTGGTAGTGCTGGTAGAATTGGCCATCAATCTCCTCCTGTATTAACCATTGATCTCCTTGCCTGAGCGCAACCTCTTTGAAAAGGTGATCCACAATGGTGTTCTGTTCCCTGTAGATATGAAGACATGTAAATGATTCAAATGAGGTAGTCAGTCTTCTTGCCTCGTCCAATATATGTCTCAATGAGAAAGCATGACATTGTGAAGTATTATTCAGCCAGTTGCATACAATTTTAGAATCACCAAACAATTGAAGATGTCTGCAATGTTTGTGTATGGCAAAGTGTATAATATGTTTGGACGTGCATAGTTCTGCAAAATTATTAGTGCCTCTACCTAAATTTATTTGCAGTTTGATGCAATGTGAGTCATTGAGATGTAATACAACACCCCCTCCACAGCCAGCCTCTTGGGCAGAGCCATCAAAGAAAGCCCATGGTTTGGATTTGTCTATGTTCAGCTGTTTGAGGATGCGGATCAGGGCAGTGGCATCCTCTTCAGGTATAATGTTATAATCAGCAATAGTATTAAGGAGGATGGAGGGCCAATGGGGGGCATAATGATCAAAGATCGCCTTATTCCGTGCTATCCAAATAGCCCAGCAAACAAGGAGAGGGATATTGCGAGATTTTCCGGTGTGATGCTGGTTCCAGGAATCCCATGCTTCTAAGATGGTATTGCCTTTCCAATTCCTTAGGTTCGGGAGGTGGCCAATGAGGGAGTTCCAGAATTGTAATGTAACATTACATTTCAGGAATAGATGTACAGTGCTTTCCTCCTCCGCAAGACAGAGATGACATCGAAACGGTCCATGAAAGGATCGCTTCATCAGATTGGTGCCCGTAGGTATTTTATCAAATAGTATATTCCACATAAGCAGGCAAGTACGAGGAGCTGATTTGCGTTTCCATAACGCCTTACAGGTGGGATGGATATTAGGGGGTCTGATAGGCTCAATCAGTTTCATATATCCCAGCTTAGGTGCGTATGCTCCATTCTTGGAATAGAATGACACATATTTTATTGGTTTCTAGCATTATTTTTTTCATATATTTATTATTTTATTTACTATAAAAAGATATGTAAATGGTTAATTAATAAAATAACAAAGATTGCAATGAAGTGTGAATTCTTGAACTTTACAGATAATACTTTTGTGTAAATAGACAATTGTGGTTATAGGAGTCAAGACACACATGTATGTATCCGAATGAATCCTATCAACTCCAAGTTGAATTTTTTCGTCATTATCTCATGTGATCTTTGCATATATATATATATATTGTTGAAGTTAGGTATAGACCAATTTTTTTGTTACAGTAACATAAGTGCAGTTCAGAGTCTTGAGATTGCTAATACCTCATCTAACTAGAGCACCTTGTAAATAGAAATTGATACAAATAGGTTGGATGTGTCAGACCTTGACATACATCAACATGAGAAGACTATTAAGTGTTGCAAGCAAAAAAACCAGTGAGTCGCAACAACTATTGAGCATAATCTCCAGGCATCCATGCTGGCTGGTCACTACTCTCATCCTCCAATCTGACAGAATTCTCCTACTGAGTCCATATGTACCTCCCTATACAACCTCCAATATTCAAATGGCATTGATCCTTACACAAGCTTCGTGCCATGATCAATGAAGTGATAGGAGCACATGAAATGTGCAAGTATAGTGGGAGCCATGACCCCTTTTCGTGTGAGCTAACATCATATCAAGGTGAGGGGGAAGGATTGGGGGTATGTCGCTCTTGGGCACCCTTTGTAGGGGATATTTAAATGATATATGTTGTTTCAAATTCTAAAGGTTATTTTCTTCCAACCTACCCATAGGCATTCTCCCATTTACGAAGATGGCCATAAATGTCTAGGTACACATCCTCTTGCTCTAAAGTATTGGTTTTCTATTGAGGTATTGTATGCTTTACATTTATATGTCTTCTAAAATTAGGTCTGAAATTTGAATACTCATTGTTTTCTCATAGTGCATTTTGGCATAAAGTTAAAATACTTAATTGTTTATTTCTATCTATTAATGTTCTGTGAAACCTGTTTAGTCATGTCACCGTTCTCATAATCAAAACCCAAAGTAGTTTTTGATCTTTACATTCTTCTTCTTCAACATGTATATTGCAACATAGCCACCAAGTTGCGCCTGTCATTAAGGGAAATGTGCTCATCAACACCACATTGCTCCTAACTATGATCCTCACCTTGTGGTTCAAAATGCTGAGAATAATAGTGGTTTAGCTCACATTTCCTCACTTTTAATATATTTTCCTAGGTATAAGAAAGTGGACAATGCATATTGCAATCATCATCATATACTTCAACAAAAAAATATGAAGTGAAGCTATCATCAATGTACCATTAAATCCACTCATTCATTATTATCATGATTTTGGAAATCATCTTAAATAAAAAAGAAATGCTAACTGTATTTAATATCTGCTCTTCTTGCTCTAGTTATTACCATTTAGAAAGTAATTTAAAACCTTCTATCATTTTGCAACATCAACTCTTTTGTGTTTGTAAGTGTAATTAATTAATTGGGGAATGCTATGGAAGAGTGGTAATTTTATTTTCAATTTAATCCACTTAAAACTACTTCATTGGGCTTGTTTTGCCTCATTTCTTTTAAGCAATCACGCATTTCTCCTCATTTTGAGGATGATACTTACAATAAACTAAATTCGTCAAGGCTCAAGGGTTCATCCCACCTTCGACGATAACAATAACAAAAGTGGTTGAATTGTTGGTGCCTTTCCATTATCACATATATACATCATAATTGTTTGAAACATATTCCACCCTACCTTAATTGGTGTGATTTTTGGTGCCTTTCCATCATCACATATGTACATCTTGCTCATGAAGGACACACATGTCACAATCTAGAACTCTGGTGGGGAGGATAACATTTTATCCTTACAAACACTCTCACTACATCCAATTGATTCATTTTTCCTATTATGTCAATGCTTAAAGTTATTTTCCTTTTAATGGCATGTGATTGTTGGTTTTGTTCTAAAAATTTCTTGAGCCTAAACATATTATTATCTTCAATTAACAAGAAAACATTGTTGTATGTTTTCCCCATAAGCTCACTTTATGCTACTAAAAATTGATATTTCTCACTCTTGGATGGTTGCCTCTAAATCCAACACTATATTTGTTTTGAGTTTTACAACTTCTATCCATGATGGATATTGTGTAGGGACCTTAGTTGATCATCTAGGTTGTTTTCCATACGTCTTAGAGTTCGTCTCACACAAATGGACAAGGTAATAAATAATGGTATGTGGACTTTAAGAAATAGGTGTTAACTTGTTAAGGCCCTTTTGATGTTTAGTTCTCTATCCCCTCCATTGCTAAAACTTCATTATGGTACTAGTTGAGAAAACTAAATAAGGGAGAATCAACAATCTTGAATTCTAATAAGGTTTTTACTCATACCAACAAGTCATTTAAGAATGATTTCAATGTCCTTTGGTTTTCCTCCACTAAACTTTATCCTAATTTGAGCCTGAGCTCACCTAGATTCGTTTTTCTACTCACTAACTAAAGGCTTTGTGAAATCCAAATTTTACTACAAGTCCATTTCTTAAGTAAGTTAATATTACCATTATGAATTTCCACGTGGTACTTTGTTGCTTGAGGTCTAATAAGAAGAGGAAATTAGAAGGTTTTGTTTTTTGTTTTTTGTTTTTTTTTTTGTTATGGGTATCATAGATGAGATTCTTTGATCTTTGTTTAGAAATATACAAGTTGCTTATGTAAATGGAATACTTTTCCCTGTAAATTGTTTAGTTTATATTGGATATGACCCCACTGGTGGATTTAAAATATAGTCCTAAATTACTAGAAATTCAGAATATTATTTTTGAAACTTGAAGAAACAAGGTATACTATTTCAACGTCTCTAAAAAAATTAAAACATAGATTTTTTTTTTTTTTTTTTTATACAAAAAATGGAAATATAAGTAAATATTCGAAAATTAGAACAACTCTAAACATGAGTACACAACAATTTTGTATTGAATTTTCAATTATTACGGATTTTAATGAAGATGCAAGTATATCAAGATAAGTACATCAAGACATTAAGGGTCCAGATGATGATGATGGAGATCATCATCCGTTTAATACCCCTCATTATGCTAGCATTAAGTTTGAGTTTGAGGATAGTTATGAGCATGCCACGCGGAGAGGACAGCGGGCAGCCAAACATGAAGGATAGGATGGATATTAATAATGTTGAGAGGAAAGGCATTCAATGCCATTCATTGCAACTGCTGTCCCAAGGCAAGCGAGGAGGAGATATCAGGATGGAGAATTTGGTAACAGGGACATTCTTCCTAGTCCTGTGTTGGCTGTAGGAAGAGAGCTTGCTCTCGGAGGAAATGAATGGTGTTGGTTCGTTGGGGTACGAGGAAGGGTGGAATGGCTGTTGTTGGTCCTTCCACAGAGTATTTTTCAACCCTGTTTATGATCCTTTCTTAACTCCCCCTCGGGATGTAGTGGCCGGGACTGATAGCAGAATTCGTTTAGTTGTGGAACATCATTGTAGCATTGCCATTTCCCTAGCTGACGAGTTCAGATTCTATAGAATTGTGGCTGTTTGGTTTTCAATCTGGGTGCTCACCACCCTTCAAGCTTGGTCGAAGCAACCCTTGTATTTAAGCTTGCTTGCTTCACACCAGACTAAGTTCATGGCTCCTCGTTTAAGGGCAACTCCTCGGCGTGGGCATAATTCAGGACAACGGGGAGGTTCTGGAGGGAGAGGCAGTCCAAGCCCTCGTCATATTTCGCCTCTCGCCTTTGTTTCACCCCCTTCGACAAGATCAGAAGAGTCTGGCCATTTCATTAGTAATTCAGTGCAATCAACAAGATTTCAATTTCGACGCCAGTCAAACAAACCGCTGATTTCAGCTCTTGTGACGGTCATCTTCTCGGAAGAAGATGAGGAGACTGTAAGTCCAGAGGCTGCTTCTGAGGAGCCATCGCCCTCTTCCTCGGATAATTCCTCGCAGAGCAGGCGGATGGAAGAAAGTTCTTATGCCCCTTCGTCACAGAGTAAGTTGGAGGAAGAGAGTAATTTCGCTCATTCAGAGGAGCAGGCAGAGGTGCTCCAGGAGATAGGTAGCATGAAGGATGAGAACATTTTGGATCCTACAGCAGAGGCACCTCAGGAGATGGAAGACATTAGGCAGGCTTCGCCCTAGAAGCAAACCATGGATGAGGAGCTTAATAACTCTTTTGCAAACATTCTGTATCTTAAGTTGCCGCCGGGAATGAGGCCCGAAAATGTCAAGGATGGCGTGGAGGTCAACTGGGAGCGCGCCCCGGACAAGGAGACTGGGCAAGAATCAATGAAACCCAAGTAACATGCTATGTTTTGGTTGCATCAGGATACATGCTCTGTTTTGGTTGCGTCAGGTTACATGCTCTGTTTTGGTCTTCTGTTCTTCTGGTTCAGCGTATGGAGGTTGGTGACGAATCTAGCCATACAGCGGCAAGTCAACAATTTTTTTTTTGTATCTTTGTTAATGCCAAGCAATCTGGCAGGTCTTCCTTGTTACTCTCAGGCAACTAGTAACTCTTTCAGGCCTGTAAGATCTTCTACCAATTGCTTTTAAGTCTGCTCTAGCTTGTCTTAAAATGTATAACGTTCCTCATAGAAGGTGGAACAGATAGTTTGGTCAGGATTTTTTGATAGAGAGCTGCCATGACACTCTCAGAGGTTCAATCCTCTTTGTAAATATTTTTACAGTTTTTTTAATATAAGTAGATTAGTCTTTACCCAGAAAAAAAAAAAAAAAAAAGATATACATTTTTTTTTCCTCTAGAATATTTATCGCATAGCTATCTTTATTTTGATAGATAAGGAAAAATTTCCAATGGAACTAGACTAGATCTTCTATCTTCATGGAGATAAAACTATCATGATTTCCTAGCTTGACATAGTTGTATGTGCTCTAATTTTTCTTACTTGCCAATGAAATTGGTATCCATCTTAAAATATAGGACTTGGTAACCTTAAAAAGATAAAGTAAAATCCATAAAATTTGGAATGTGTTTCAACCATTTCGTATTTTCTTTTCTTATTTTAAAAATTGTATCCATCTTAAAACATGTGACTTAGTCAAACGTTGAATCAGATAGAAAAATTAAAACTAATTAAACATCAAATAAGCCATGTTTAATGAACTAACACACATGCAATGATGGAGGGTTCGATAGCAACAACAATGATGGAGTTTTAATACAATAAACAATTCAACTGATTCGATAAATAGGCGCATGTAATAAGCAAAGCATATGGAGATAACCAAGGAGGCATAGAAAATATGGTTGAGCTGAATAAATAACTGGGTTAATAAATTAATGAAGTAGAAATCTAGATGCGTTAAACTAATAAATTTATTGGTTAACCATGATGAAAACATCAAGGCTAAACAAAACTAATGTGAGAGACAAAGCTTGCCATACCCTCCACATACTATGGACAATAGTTTAGACCGTCCTAGATAAGTGTAGAAGTTACCATTAGCTCCACTTTATTGTTTTCCCTCCTCCCTAATCCTAATAAGAATGCTATTTTCTCATTTTTTGTGAGAGGGAGGACTTGACCAGTGTCACTCTACCATAGGTTATCTCTTGACAATTCATTAAGGTATACCATTCTTTTTCCAGGGGACCTCATTAGGGAAACTAGAACTTTGGGGATTTCATTTTCTTCCTTATCATTCCATCTGTAAATTAAACATTTAATTGATTGGTATGGAAAAATGTTTTATTTTTGATCCATTGAGTTTTTGGCTAACTAAATTTCCCATATGATGTGAAGGAGGAGCCTTTGAGCTCTATCGTCACTTTTTTTATTGTTCAAGCAACATTTTGAGTGCTACACCTCCAGCCTCTTGCCATCCCAAATAGCCTAAGAGGCCATTAACCTAGTTGCATAACTCTATAATTCCCTAAGTAAGAGAAATTCATGAATAAATGAGAGATTGTTTCTATACCCTCCATATACCATGGACAATAGTTGGGACCCTATTAGCCTTTGCACTACAATGCATCCCAAGTTAATATTTTGTTATTGCGTGCTAACCATGAAAAGGGTATCACCTTTGGTGGTGCCTAGAACTTCCAAATTCAAACCTACCAAGGATTATGATGGTTTTCCATAATGGAGTACTATGAGTGATAACCAAAATTCACTAAGTATGAACCCCATATGAGATAGACACTCTACCAAAGTGTATCCTCCTCCTCCACAAACCTAATCCCAACATTGATTAATTGGCTAGTAAAAATATGCCATTGAATAACCACCTGCCCTCAAATATCTAGAGATTTGTTGAATAACTAAGGTTTATCCATTGATAAGTGGGATGATGATAAAACCAAATTTACTAAGATATGGTAGTCTTGAAAAAGCAGTAAATATTTAAACTCCCTTGGCACATCAAAGTCCCACTCCTTCCCAAGTCCTTGATCCCTACCTAAATAAACCACTGTGCCATTCCCACACACCAAAATAGGCATCTTCTAATCACAACAAAATACTCTAACAATGATTTCCAGAATGAAGAGATCCATTTGTGTAATTTATTATCCATTCTAATTCATCACTCCTTCACACCCCCTAACACCATCAAAAACATGCTTGATTTTGCTAAGGACTTAATAGACCCAAAAAATCCCAAAGGAGTATACTCGGTTCCCTGCTCATGTGGAAAAGTATATATAGGTGAAATAGGGAGATCCTTTGGCATAAGGTTAAGAGAACACATTAATGATATTACAAGAAAAAGGTCGGAAAAATCAGGTCTGGCAGAGCATGCACGTTCTTCCTCACACTTTATTTGTATGGAACAAGCAAAATTAATTCACAAGGAAGACCATTATTTAAAAAGAAGGGTGAAAGAGGCAATTGAAATTGAAAAATCCTCCAACAACATGAATAGAGATGGACTAAAATTAAGTAGTACCTGGAAACCCTTACTAAATAAAATAAAAAAGCAGTAAATACAGACATACCAACATTCATTTAAAAAAAATTTAATAAATATATATAACCAACCCTAACTCTCTTTTAAATATAATTTAATAAGACAACTTAAATAAACCTTCAAACTAGTACTTTAAAACTATATACATTACTAGTAAAGCATTTAATACATAGCAAAGAACTTAAATATATAACATAGAATCTAAAAAAATAATAATACTAATAATGAATGAATAAATAAACAAATAATAATAATCAATAATAAATAAATAATTATTAATCAGTTAGTCAATTGAAAACCGACAATAAAAGAAGACATCAAATATTTTTCAATTAACTATTAATAGCTCCATGATTTCACGCTTTCTCTTCTCAAAATACAAATCACATTGCCCTGATGATGGACTCACTAAGCTAGTCCGAAACGTTGGTTTCAAAAATTGTTCACAGGTTTTTCCACAAACATAAAATTGTATGAGTTCCTCAGACAACTGCAATCCTGTAAGGTTCTTTCCACAAACTGCCAAACTTCCCATGTTTCCCTTTCTCTTCATTCCTGGTATCCCACTTTAAAACAATATCGTCTAGCTGAAAATCATCTGTTTTAATCCTCTTATCATGAATTCTCTTAATTTTATCTTGAATGACATGTGTATTGTTATAAACCTCTTCTCTTGTCTGTTGCAAATGCATCAATTGATTGATCCTTTTCTGGTCATATTTTGGTTATGCTTCCTCTTCATGCAGCAATTTCAACACTAGAATTCCCAAGGAAATAGGAAAAACTGCATCTACTCCGTAAAACAATTGGAAATGTGACATTCCAATTGATTTCTTTATGCTTATCCTATCAGCCCATAGGGAATTTTCAATTTCTTGTGCCAACACTTCTTGTTTTCTTGCAGTAGTTTCTTTATGATGTTTACTAATGACTTGTTATAAGATTTTGCTAACCCATTTCCATGGGTATAATAGGTAGTAGAATGACCTAACACTATATGATACTTGTTACAAAGATCAATCATTCTTTTTTATTTGAAAGAAACAACATTATCTGCAATAATTTTGTGGGGACAACCAAACCTAGAGAGAATATGGTCTTCAATTAACTGAATGATGACAAAATATGTAGCTTGTCTGGTTGGGATAGATTTTATCCATTTGGTGAAGTAGTCTGTTTCTGTTAGGATCCACTTGTGTTGAGCTAAAGAGATTGGATGGATTTCTCTAATAAAATCCAAACCCCACTGCTAGAAGGACACCTCCACTGGGATAGGCTTGAGGGGTAGAGGTAGGATTTTTCTCTTACCTTCAAAAATTTGACATTGATGACATGTTGAAACTTTTTTATGAACATCTGCAAACAAGGTAGGCAAGTAAAAATCAGCTCTCAAGATTTTGTTTCCAGTGGCTTTCCAATATAAATCTCCTCAACAATGACCTTGATGAAATTCCTCTAGGAATTTAGCATCTTCATCCTTTAATAAACAATTAAAAAAAATACCTCCAACATCCTTCCAATATAAATCTTGATTCAAAATGCAAAACTTTAGAGATTTTAGTTTAAGATATCTAGCCTTGGTTTTGGTCAAACCAGCAGGACCTTGTAACTTCTACAAAACATACACAATATTTGCGTACCAGGGGGGAGTAAGAAAATTTTCTGATACATTTGGAGTTGCCATATCTTGTTGTTCATCTAGAGCAGCTACAAAATTTATGTCTAGTGCATGAAAATTTGACTCAGTCATCAGTTTGGACTAGTCCTTGACCTTTGATGAGTTTAGTAGGCTTTACCTCAATGTCATATTCTAAAATTACTGCAATCCATCTTCTTCTTTTCCCATTTGGATCAATTTGAGTGAGGATATCTTTTACCACTGCACTTGGAACGAAAACAATTATGTGGTAATGTATAATATACACTTTAAAGTCGTTCAAAGGCTGTACTAAAGAAAAAGCTTGTTTTTCCATGATAATGTACTTCAAGGAGACATCTCATAAAGCTCTCCTGAACAATTCCATAGGTTGTTCATGTCCCTCCTTGTTTTTCTACAACAATACTGCCGCAATAGTGTGTTCTAATGCAAAAAAGAAAAAACATGAAATCTTTAGTAAAATCTGTTCTAATTAAAATAACAACACATATCAAAGCTACTTCCACCTCACTAAAATATTTTTTAGCCTTACTATTCCACTTTATCTCAGTATCATTTTTCAGTATGTTTGTGATTGCTCTCAAAATCTCAACCAGGTTTGGGATGAATCTTCTCAGAAAATTTATCCTGCCAATAAAAGACTGAATTTATTTTTTGTTCCTGGGAGGATCAATCTTCATTATGGCTTCAACTCTGCTGGGATCTATTATGATACCATCCTGTGAAAAAATGTGACCAAGTAGTTTTCCTTCCTCTAAACCAAAAAGAGACTTTTTGGGGCTCAAAGAAATACCATATTTCCTACATTTCTTAAAAACTATCCTTAAGTGAAGCAGGTGATCTTCATTTGTTTTGGAGAATATAGTAATGTCATCTAGATAAATCAAAATAAATCTATCCTTCCCATCTTCGAAAGCAATATCCATTACTCTCTGGAAAGTGGCCCCTGCATTCATAAGGCCAAAGGGCATCTTCACATACGTAAAGGTTCCCCAAGGTGTTGTGAAAGTTGTTTTATGTTGATCATCAGGATGTACCGGAATTTGGTTATATCCTGAAAAACCATCAAGCAAATAAATTCTACTGGAACCAACTACTTTCTGTAAAATATGATCCATTTTAAGCAGACAGTAGTTATCCTTCAGAGACGCTTTGTTCATATTCCTGAAATCCACACATAACCTTATTTCTCATGTCTTTTTCCTTGTTGGCATTAGATTTGACACCCATTTTGAAAATCTTAAAAGCACAATGATTTTGGCATCAAAACATTTTTAACCTCTTTTTCTATCAAGGGTAACAGAGCTGGATTTACCCCCCTCAGTTTCTGCTTGAAAGGTTTTTGGTCCTCTCTGATGGGCATGGTATGTTGTATAATACTGGTATCATATGCCTTTAAATCTTCATAACCCCAAGCAAACACATCAAAATATTATTTTAGTAGATCAATGTACTTTTGTTTTTCTTTAGGAAGTAAAGACTTGGATAACTTTACAATCTTCGGATTTTCCTCAATACCTATATTACAGTCTTCAACCTCGGCTCCCACAGGTTCTATATTTGTCTTTCTAGCTACATCATTAAAATCAAATAGCTCTTCTAATGGCACCAAACCCTTGGCAACACATTGTCTTTCAATTAGAGGACCTCAAGCTCTTATGGATTTTCGTCAGTCTCGTTCATCACTATTTCATTTATATCATTGTCTACATCATCAACTATATCAATATGTACATTCTTAAATTCTTCTTTTAACTGCAAAAGAAATTCTACCTGCTTATCACTACCAAAACCCTACCAGAATCTAACATTATCTGGGACAACTGACCTATGCTTCACCTCAACCTCATATTTTTTATTGGGATGAAAAGGCATATTACAAGTATTGGTTGAGGCACCCAATGCATCGGCTAAGATATTTTGACCTCTAGGAATCAGAGACAAATGATACTCTGGGAAACACTACAGAAAATCTAAGACAACATTTTTGTAGGTTCGTAATCTACGGTGTTTATCCGAGTACTCACCTTTGATTTGATTAATGATGAGTATAGAATCACCATGTACACAAATCCTTTTAGCTCCCGACCTCTTCAAAAGTTGCAATCCTAAAATTAGTGCTTCATACTCAGCTATATTGTTGGTGCATTGGAAATTGAGCTTGTAAGAATATCCTTTTGCTATACATTTTTGTGAGTTTGAGACCCAAACACCTGCCTCTACTCCTTCCTTGCTCATTGCCTCATCAAAATCCATGTTCCATAGGGCTTCACCCTCTTCATCTTCCTTCCCAGCATCTAATTTCATCTCCTTTGTTTTTCTCAATTTAGTTCCCAAGTCTCACACTTCCTCTTCTGCACATATGTCATTATATAGAATGAAGGAATTTATATATGAATGCACATAATACATGGGATTGTTATTTGGTTTGTCTTGGTTTCTTACCATATATTTCATTAATGCTTCCCTGTACAACCTTCTCTGTTGACAAAAAAATAGGAATAGTAGCATATGTCATGTTCATATGCAAAGTACCCTATAACTTTGCTCCCCATGATCTTGATAACAACATTCCATATTTGGGAGGTATATCTACCACTACAATATCTGACACCACACTCTTTGCTGGGATTTGGGGCAGAGTCACACATAAATCCTTGATGAAACCTAAGCATCTTACTTTGCTAGGATCAAAAGAATATAAATATGTGTAGGGTCTTGTTATATCTAATCCTAGTTTTCCCATGATGACTCTAGGAACTGTGAAAATTCCTACACTCGAAAGAACCCCTACAACAACAAATATGAATCTACTTCACCTACTTGATTTTTAAATTACATTAATCAAGTTATTCTTCTGAATACTGAAGAAAATTACTTCTGCAACCTACACTAAGTAAATATTTGATCTCATGAAACAGAAAACAGAGCAAAGAACAAGATGCATGGGACACACTTATTTTTGGACACAATAGTCCCTAGAAAAGCCCAATTTGGGAAAAATGGTGCAAAAACTTTGAGGGTTTTAATATTATGCAGGAGAAATATCTGAATACAAATCTAGGATGCTCATCTAGCAATCCTTAACAGAGAAAATACTGGCGTAAAATCTGAGTGAGTTTTACCTCACTTCACCCGACAGAATTCTAGCTGATTCGACACAGGACTGGCTAACCCTTCTTATTTGTACATTGGCCCTGTGTCAGCTCTACGTCACCTTCTCTTCCCTCTGCGTCAGCTCTCCCGGCTGTTCCGGTAGTTCCCGACAGTTCCGACAGTTCCGGTAGTTCCCGACAGTTCCGACAGTTCCGGATTCTATGTGACAGGCATCTTATATGCATCAGTTCTCCCAACTACTGTGTTGCCTCTGCATCAGCTCTCTTGGCTATTTCGGTAGTTCCCGACAGTATCAGTTGTTCCGACAGTTCTGGATTTTGCATGATTGGTAGCTTTTCTGCATCAACTCTCTCGGCTACTACGTTGCCTCTCTTCAAGCTCTCTCCGCCTCTTTGTTTTGTATTTTTCGAAAAGTCCTTCTCTCGGATTCTTTTTGCCCCTCAGCTGCAAGATCTCCCCAAACGACTTTCCTCCTAAGAACTTCTCACCACAGAAAATCGATTTGCTCAATCTCTCTTTATGTGTTTCCAAATGAACCCCAAGCCTCCATTTTATACTTTTCCCGTTGAGTCTTCAACGGCCAAGATTAAGTCTCTAATCAACGGCTACGATTAAAACATGAATTTTTCCGCCTTCTAGATCATTTTCACCCATATTTTGATTAACACCCATTAATATTTTAATTTCCCTAAGTTTAGACTTAGGGACTCCATTAAAAATATTAATTATTTTAATAAAATACAATCCGGGTGGAATTTCACCAAACGGTTTCTGGGTTCTTTAGAACTCATGTGCCTTAGCCTCTCCACCAATTTTCAAGGCTAGAGCACTTCCAATGCTACCAAAAACTAACACTCTATATTAGTGAGGAAAGTGCTCTAGTAACAATGTCCACCTGCATGCTACTCTGTTTCTGAAGCACCACCTTTCTTCACTGTTGTTGCCACCAACACTGTGTTATTGCTATTACTGTAATGCTGCCCATGAGACTACCACTGCCACTGTTGCATCTATACTACAACTCCCTCTCAAACATTGCATCTGTTACGCTGCCAACACCGCATCCGTACTACAACTCAATTGTTGAAGCAACTGAAAAACATCCAAAATTAGTTGAACTTAATTGTGTTCAACAAAATCAAATGAATGTTGGAACTTGACTGCTAGTAGTTTCTAACCCTCTAAATCTTTTGCGTTGTTGTTGACTTCTGCATTGTGCCAATTGCATTGTTGCCAACCTTGCTCTGCATTGATCAGTTTCTAGTCCCAAGCTACTACATCTGTCCTCCAAACAATCCACTGCATCATCTGACACTAAGTCCATCTCACTCTTGCTGAATCTCGGGCTCCTATAGCAAGGAATTGATTCAAGAGGTGGACTCCTCAAGGATCCTACCCACATGTAGTCCTCCCGACTACAACTCAATATCGCCCCATCTCCCTCCTGGAGATGTGTGGGCACTCATGGCATACTCTTCCTCGTCTATATTCACAACTACAACCTTTGGATCATGCTTCTCATCCTTATCATTTTGCTTCAAAGGACATTGAGATGCAAAGTGACCCATCTCGCCACATTTGAAACATTTCACCTTCGACATGTCCTTCTTTCGTTTTTGCTTCTGCTATCCCTTCGATGCTAGAGTTGCATTCTCCTCCTCCTCCTTGGTCTCCATGCCACTCCCACTACTACCATTGAGGTTGACCTTCACTAGGTCCCTCCTTAACTCCTCCTATTGAAGAGCCACCCACATCTCCTCCCATGAAGGTAGTCTTTCCCTGCCCAATATACTTTGGACGAAGACTTGCCATTCATCCGAGACTCCACAAGGCTATCCTCACCATTACGATTGACTGAGGAGTGGACCCCAATGTAGCAAGCTGGTCTCTAGTGTCCTGAAGATATTGGAGATAGAGGTTCACCCCTTCTCCTTTTTGCATCAAAGTCTGCTGCAATTTCTGCTCTAAATACATCCTTTGTTGTTTGGAAGAGCCTTCATACAATGACGACAAGGCTTCCCACATCTCTTGGGTTGTATCCTTGCCCTGGAAGTGTAAGACCACATGATCTCGAACGCCATTGAGAGTAAACCTATTTGCCTTCCCCTGCTCGGCCTTGTACTTCTTTCTTTGATCATTGTCAGCAAGAACAACTACAACACTTTTGACGTAGGCCTCCAGATCATATTCCTCCAGAACAACTAAGATTTTGGTCTTCCATATGACATAGTTGGAGGCTCCATCCAACCTGTCCTGATCTTTGAGACCATGCGATGCCATCTCACCCAACTATCGAATTGACTCCTCTAGCCACTACTTAGGACAATCGCCCATCAAGTGATAAATTCAAACTTTTTGGTGAAAAGTTCTATGAGGAGAAAATTCCCCTACTACGTGTCTTCGTTCTTTTCCAACGAATTTCTACCCCGGCAGAAATTGCGCCTTCAAGCATTTCCCTGAGGCTTTGTGTCACTCCCTCTGCCTTTGCAATCTCACGATTCAAAAATCATACCTCTCTGTCGACTCGCTCAGAGAGAGATTTCCTCGGAATCTTTGCTTCCCCGCAAGGACAACGTAATCCCTTCAAGTGGATTCGAATTGTTGCCAAGTTCAACTTTCGACCTCACTGCACAACACTTAATCTGCTCTTTCCTGTTTCAAAATCAATGCTCTGATACCATGTGAAAGTTCCTACGCTTGAAGGAAACCCTACTGCAACAAATCTGAACCTACTTCACCTACTTGATTTTTAAATTACATTCATCAATTTGTTCTTCTGAATATTGAAGCAAATTACTTCTGCAGCCTACACTAATTAAATATTTAATCTCATGAAACAGAAAATAAAGCAAAGAACAAAACACATAGGACACACTTATTTTTGGACACAATAGTCCCCGGAAAAACCCAATTTGGGAAAACCGATGCAGCAACTCTAAGGGTTTTATTATTATGCAAAAGAAATACCTGAATACAAATCTAGGATGTTCATCTAGCAATCCTTTACAAAGAAAATACTGGAGGAAAATATGAGTGAGTTTTACCTCACTTCACTGTGGCAGAATTCTGGATGATCTGGGACAAGACTGGCTAACTCCGACTATTGCTGCACTGACCCTGCATCAACTCTGCATCACCTTCTCTGTCCTCTACGTCAGCTATCCTGACTGCTACGACAGTTATGGATTTTGCGTGACAGACAAATTTTCTGCATCATCTCTCCCGACCACTGCATTACCTCTGCGTCAACTCTTTCGGTTGTTCCAACAGTTCCCGACAGTTCTGGCAATTTCGGATATCCTAGCAATTCTAGATTCTGCGTGACAGGTAGTTTTTCTGTGTCCACTCTCCCGGCTACTGCATTACCTATTTGCAAGCTCTCTCCGCCTCTCTGTTCTGTATTTTTCGGAGTCCTCCTCCTAGATTCTCTCTGCCCCTTAGCTTCAAGATCTCCCCAATCGATTTTTCTCCTAAGAACTTCTCACCTTAGAAAATCAATTTCCTCAATCTCTCTGTGTGTATTTCCAAATGAACCCCAATCCTCCATTTTATACTTTTCTTGTTGAGTCTTCAACGACTGAGATTAAGTCTCTAATCAACGGCTAAAACTAAAACATGACTTGTTCCGTCTTCTAGATCATTCTCACCCATATTTTGATTGATAACCATTAATATTTTAATTTCCCTAAGTTTAGAATTAGCAACTCCATTAAAAAATATCAATTATTTAATAAAATACAATCCAGGTGGAATTTCACCAAATGGTTTATGGGTTCTTTAGAACTCATGTGCCTTAGCCTCTCCACCAATTTTCAAGGCTAAAGCACTTCCAATGCTGCTAAAAACTAACATGCATAAGATTGTGTGAAGCACCAAAATCAAGCATGGATTGTGTAGAATGTAGTCATGGATGTTCAAACTAACATAGAAGGGTGGCACATTACCATCTTGAGACTTCCCCTTCAACTTCAGGTCCAAACAATAATTTAGGTTGTTCATTAGTTAAGTTGATTGTGTTTGTTACCACCTCTATTTTTAGTGGCTTCATGACTTGAGATCTATATGCATTCTTGTTAATCAATTTTGTCAGAGGAATAGAAATTTCGACCATGGCTAATTCATTTTCAACACTGAAATATGTATGAGGTTTATCTACTTCTTTGATACTTACATCATGTTTTTGAGAAGTATCCCTTTGAGAATCATCTTTTGTCTAGCTAGTGGAAGAAGCATCATTTTGAATCTTCTTAGGAGGGTTTTATGCAGTCTTCTAACTTCTCAAATTGTATTGTTTGTATACCTCCATGCTAGCATTTTGGTATCCCTTTTAGTAATCATTTGACTCTGCATGGATTACTTTTTCGTGTGATAACAAGAATAGATCATGTTCTTCCTTAGTTAAGAAAATATTGTCTATTTCTCTTCCCCAAATAAGTTTATTTGATTGTCTTCGGGGTCCTCTACGATCCCAACTTCTTCATCTACATAATTTCCCTGGAATGGAGGTCTAATTTAATGTTGACCAGTGGGGCCTCTTTGCTCTCTTTGCTTAATTTGGGGTGCTTTTCTCCTAAATTAGGATTTCTGATTTGAGGACCCCCTTGAGTTTCTCTTGGTGGAACCCTGACAGTTAAACTTATCATTTCCATCATTCTTTCCATGGTTTTAACTAAGGTGTCTAACTTTACATTTGATGACGAAAACAAAGGTTTTTCTTTGATTGTGACTCTTCTCTCAGCCTTTAACCTTTATCTCTTAACCAATAAATTTGCTTCCAGACTAATAGCATTTCTTTGCATTTCCTCTAGGGTAGCAAGATTTCTTTCTCTAAGTTGCTAAGACATATCTGCATGAAAAACATCTAGAAATTTGATCGGAGTGAGCCCTAGTGGAGGTCGTATTGCTGCTGGAATAGAATTGTAAATGTTATTAAACCTAGTGCATTAATCTTAAACTGTTTCACCAAGAGCTCTCTTTATATTGTCATATTTAGCCAAGATTTGGAGAGGATTCTTCTTTACTTCTCATCACGTGAGGAAACTTCGGTGAAATTGTGGGAGATCTACAATACTAGCTGTGGGCAATGCCTTGAACAATTTCCTAACCTCTCCTGTAAAACTTTGTGCAAAAAGTCTCATTTTCACATCATCTTCGTCAACTTCTTGTAAATCTAAATAGTCATTCATTTTGTCTATGTGATGTTGTGTCGCGATTGGCCCAGTGCCATCAAATTGAGGTATATGGCTCTGATAAACTTGTGGCATGGCATGAAGTTGTCATGGTAAGACAAGAGGGGCATAATGTGTTTCCATGACTGGTAAATGGGAAGAAGATGAAACTACAGTTGATGGGGATATTAAGGGTGGTAAAGAAGGTGGGATTATGATCTGCTGAGTTGGTATAGAAGTAGTAAGGACGGTAGATGAAATAGGGACAGTGGTAATAAGAGAAACCACTGGAGCGGTTGGTGATAAGGCAGAAGAAGAAAAAGCAATTGATTGATCAGTAAATGATTTCTGAGTAGCTTGATTCAATTCAATCACCAAATCTTCAAATTTATTAAACTGTTTTATAACATCTTCATCAGAATATGAAATGGCAGGTTGATGTGTTGAGATATAAGGTTTCAAAATATTTTCATCAAAATTGTCTTAGGGACAAAGCTTTCTAACATGGTTCAGAAAAGACTGTGCTCAAAATGTAAGTCAGATTCAATATCCTCTACAGTTAAGAAACTTTCAGGGAAAAAATTAACTTTGGGCAAATGATTATTACTTGTTTGGCTCTTAGTGGAACTCTTCTTCCTAATAAGTTTCTCAGCATGATTTACAATTTCAGGTGGGTTAGGATCTGGATGGGATCTAGTGTAGATCTTTCTAGGAGACAAAGCTTTTATAGATTATTTACAAATAGATATATGTACAAAATATGGGTGGAAAAATAGCCTTAATAGCATTTATTTCACAGTCACACACTGGAAATAGCTTTAAGCTTTGAAAGGAATATTTACCAGGGATAAAATAGTTTGTATCAGGTTTGTTCCCTAGTATGGTCGCCAGAGTGTTATTACTTTGTAATTTCCCTAGGTTGTGGAGAGAAACCTAGAAGTAAACACAAAACCACTTGCAAAGTTGGGATCTAGCCCTTCTAGCTTCAGAGAGGTATCTCTCTTTCTGATTAGATTTATGTTTTAATATATTATGCTAGTTATTGAGTTCTGATGTTGGTTTTTCAAATATTTGGTTGAAAATTGCAAGGAAAGTTCACTAGACATGGAATCATGAGTCTTTGGGTGATCAAACGCAAAAATGATAGAGCAGTTGTAATAGGGAAAGATGAAAACTTTTGCATCTTTAAAAGTATTTATGGAGTGTATAAGATGGATATGATTTAAGTTCAGTGAAATATAAAGCATGTTGGGATGACTTCTATGCTTAACATCATAATGAAAACATTGATATTGCTTACAAGTCAAAGCAGAGTACACTTAAGCGAATTCAGCCCTTTATCTTCTCGAAACAATAGAGACTGAAAACATATGGAAACTGAGAAAATAACAATTTCACATGAGAAAGTACATCACCATTTGCTTGACACAGGGATATTGGAACTAAAACTCGATGTATTGTTGCAAATTGATCACTTCAATACAGTGCACAACTTACATCAAAATATAGCTCATTTCTTCATACAAATTCCAACCGTTGTTAAGCCTTATTAGAATATACTTTTAGATTTTCTGCTAAACCACTTTCGGATTTCAAAAGGGAATTCATTACAAAAGATATTCTAACAAAATTACATATTTCTCTAAGACAAAACTAAAAAATAGAAGCCTTGGACAAATTTGGCTGTCTGTTGAAATTTTTGAGGTAATATGTTGCCACATGTGCTCCTTTCCGATCCTTGCTTCTACTTTTGTGCCAAAAATGTAGGGTCTTCGTTTTATGCTTGCTTGACCAACTCCAGTAGTTTGTCCCACCTTTCTTCATGTGGGATTGAAAAATTCACCATGCTCCTAAATTTTTCATCCACCTTAGTGTAAATTTGGAAACTGGCCTATTTACAAATAAATGATGAATTTCGTGTTGTATATTCAAATCATGTTACATGCCTTGTAGGAAAGATTACCCACTGATGATTCCCTTGCATTTTGCAAACTTTGATACATCTGCAACGATGTTGCACAGTTGTTCTTGATAATTCTCTAATGGAATCAATTTGCCATTAGAGTTTCTAAGTTCCAGAAGTCCCTTTTCCCGTAGTACATAAAACTTTCTATTGAATCTCTTTACCTGTAGCTATAGCTCTTTGTATTTGTTCTCCAACTGCACCATCAGATTCTTTTTAGTCAAAACTTTTTTGACTTCCATCACTTTTTCTGTTCTGTCCTGGATATCAATCTCCTCCGGTTCTTCTTTGGTTTTAGAGTTCAACATCCTGATAATTTTATGTGCTTCTTTTGGTCTATGTTCAATATCATCTCTTGTCTGCTCTATTGTTGCCTTCACTCTTCGTACCAATTCCTCCTGTTCAAAAATGATTTGAACGGAGGAGTATAAATCTGTAATCTTAGCATTGATGTTCTGCCAAATGCTTTTCTTTGGTTCTCCTAACATTTGAATAATGATGGGTTGGCCCTCATACTTCTGAATTTGTTGAAAAGTTTGAAGTTCTTCTACATTTCTACCAACTATGCATTATCTGCCTTTATTTTTCTTTCCTCCATCTTGGTTAGAGTTGTTGCCATTTTCTCTACTTCTTTGTTTGTTAATGACAATTCCCCCAAAGCTTGGGTTAGCCTTTCTGAGGAATCTAACACTGATGTTTGTGACAAGGGCTGAATTATAGCTTTTGTTGATGTTTATTAGGGGAGTTTTGGGGTCTAAAGTGGGCCTCATAAGGAAATTTAAAATAATAGTGGAAATAATAAAATAAGATTAGATTACAATATCACATTTTAGAGGGAAAAGATAGAAAACTATTTTTTCAACTCGTATTTTCAAGGTATCTCCTTATGTGTTTACTCAAATTTCAAGCGGCAACACTCATTAGATGCAAAATTTGATTCATCATCCAAGGAGTACCCATGTTGCATATTTTTTATGGACCCTCCTACAGGAAAAATGAGAAATAGATTAAAAACGTGATTGCAATCACGTTTTTCATGTATTTCTCAATTTTCATGTAGAATGGTCCTCCAAAAGTATGCAACATGGGTACTTCTTAGATGAGGAGCTAAATTTTGTATCCAACGAGTACTCCTACTCGAAATTTGAGTAAAAACTTAGGGAGATAAGTTGAAAATACGAGTTGGAAAAATAGTTTTATTTTTATCTTTTTATTTTTTACTCCAAAAATGGTGAATCATCCCCCATAGTTGACATCATCATCTTGAATCTTATAAAGTTTATTTTGGATGTACATTTTTCTTAAGAGACCCATTTTAGACGTCAAAAGTCCCCTAATGCCTACTGATGTCCCTGTTGCTTCCCATTTTTCCTTTTCCTTTACCAGTGCCTCCATATCTTGTTCCATTTTTTGTATTTGAGCATTCTGCTCCACCACTAAAGTAAACAATTTTTTTTCTTTATCTCCAAACTTGTGACTTCTTTGGTCTAGGGGTGTTCTGTAGTTGGGAGTTTGAGTTGTTTTCTAAGAGCCTTAGTGTCATCATTATTGTTTTTGATCACTTCCTCCACTGCCTTGACATCACTAGGATCATATCCTAGTTTAATACCTAATTCTTCCAACGTTCTGATTATGGTATCTTTAGCCATAGAGGACATCCTCTCAATCTTGAGGAGTGAGTGCACATTGTTCAATGAAGCCCGCAATTTTGAAGCAGTCATGGAAGAGCTAGTCAAAGTAGAATAAATCGTTTCTCCTGCATGCTTATGCAAATCAATTTGATCGATTACATGGACTTGTTTAGTGTCAATTGAAAATATTGAGGCCTTATAATCTCAACACCACTGGGGGCTACAACCTTGGGCTCCAAGAAGGCCACTTGAAATTGCCCATTTTCTGAATCAAAAGCAGATAATAGCTTGTGCTGAATAGTGGCAATTTGTTTCCAGAACTCTGAGTATGTTGAAGCTTGAAGAGCTTCATTCTTTAGTTTAATCTCTTTGTACCAAGCAAAAAATACTTGGCTACGGTGGAGCCTAAGAAGTAGAAGAAACACGACACTGAGTTATCTATTCCATATAGGGGAGTGAGGTGGTAGGAATGTCTATCAAAACTAAATTTGTCTGCTCATGTGTATCCCTTTCTTTTGAAGATTCTTCCTGAATGTTAGATCACCTAAGGATTAGCTCTACTATCAGTTTTGGTCGTGGTCTATTGATCCTTCTTCCTTCTCTTAAAAACAAGAAAATTTTGCAGCTTGTATCTCTGAGTTGGTAGGTGACATATTTTCCCTTGGCCTCTTGCTTTCTTTATCTTTAGGAATGGGGGTATGTAATGATCACTAACTAGCTAACTATTCTTAAGCCTCTTGCAAAGCGTTTTCTACCCATTCCTCTTGGTTTGCATATTGTTTTACCTTTGTCCTTAGTGTGTGAGGATATGGAGAACTTTTTTGTTCAACCCTTGGCTTAGAGATTACTACCAAGGGGTCATAGGACCATGTAAAACTCAGTTTGAACTTCCTCTATTTAAGGATGTCTCCGCCTCCGTTGTTGTTTCTCTGGTGTTCACAATGTAAGGGCCCACTTGTGCTTTTAGTTTGAACTGTGATTTTTTCTTGTTAGATACAAAATACAACTCATCCATATTGAGCATATGTCTAGCATACTCTAAAGAAAATATTCTTACTAGTACAAAAACTAGTAGGTGATATGGAGGGAGTTCACACCCATAAATCTTTATCCCTGTGTCAGTTTGGTATAAGTACCAATCTCCAACCTTTGATTGTTCTAAAAGGTGTAAGACCACCTTGATTTCTGGAGATATCCTTGGTACGCTGTCACTACTAACAAACATAGAGAAGTGTGAAGAAACTGGTCCAATGGATAACTGACGAAGGGTTACCCTGCCCGTCCATTTTCTGCAATTGGAATTTGAATATGTCTGCCTGATAATATAACATGAGTTACACTAACACTAATTAATACTTGAATACTCCTTCAGCTTTGAATTTCATAAACTGATGATGGATGGCATCAGATAAAAATAGATTGTAATTAAACAAAACTGGAGCCTTTTGTCCCACTGAGAAAACTGACAAGAATCTTAAACTACTTCATCTACCCAATGGTCCGAATTATAACCAAGTAGTCGAGTGACCATTGAAATTACCTGTATTGACATTTCTAGGAAAATGGAAATAGGGTATGGGGGGTTTGTTCTAGTTAACTCAACATTTTCAAGGAGGAAACACTCAACAATATCAGCTCTATGGGGAAATGTAAGTTGTTTGTATAATTCCATCAATGAGTCAGAGGAAAAGGGATGAAGATAGGCTTTGGGATTTATTTGTAAATTCTGACAAATGCTTTCAAGAGATATAGAGAAAATAATTTCGTTGTTCTGAGCAATGAGTCTCAAAAATCATGAATTGGGTGTCAACCAAAGGTGTTTTGTCAAGGTCTAGGATTGGGGGAATCATAGGGCTCTCTTCAACCATATTTCCTTTTCCCTTCTGCATAGATATTTTGAAATGAGGACGATCAAGAAACAGGTCATTGGGTTTACAAATTGAATGTATTATGTTGTGACAATGATTAACAAATAGTGCCTGCTCACTCTAAATTCACCTCGCAACTATCTTCACATAGAATAAAATCATGAAAGGGCAGAAACGTTGGCTACTGTGGTGGTTTATAGAGGGAATGGTGAGGGATCGTAACGGAACAATAATCGTTTCAGGCACAGGGGAAACATTAATTTGGAAACATATCAATTTAGAGGGAAGGAGTAAATGCACAACGTTCAATTGGCGAGTAAATTTGAATGTTGAACAGTCGGATTGTACGGAAGAGTGTTGACGTGAGGAGGGATGAGGTGGCGGTGACTTCAAGGATGACGGATAAGTGGCGTGGGGGAATAGCTGGAGGTGACGTGGGGAGGTGACGACCAAAAGCATGAAGGAGAGGGTGGTTTTCAGGGGGGTTGTGAGTAGTGAGTTGTTTTAGGAGGGGACCCCCCGAAAAGACCGAGGAATGGACACATCACCTTAGGGGGTTTGGGCGGAATCCGCTTTTCGAGACCCGGCCCCCTTCCATTAGTCATCAAGAGTGTCGGGGGGTCTGAAAAGTTCCTCCTATCATTGATCCTGGCGGAGGAGATCACCATAGTTGATACATGTGCACTTATTATAACAAAGTGACAAATAACGTCATATCATGCCAAAAACATTATAACCAAAGTTTTTTCAAATAATTGAAACTTTATGAATAAATTCTAAAAGCAACATTTTAACTAGGGGGCCTTTATTTTATATATATATATTATATATATATATATATATATATATTATATATATATTTCTATTTATTTGATTCCCCTTTATTTTCTTTTCATTCATTTCATTTCATTTTATTTTTTCAACATAACCAACTTGAAATGATAAAATAAATATTTACACTATCCCAGTGGGATAAATACTTATTCAAAATACAAGACTCCTATATTTATAGGACCCTCACAAATCCAAGATTGTTTCATGGAGTAGCAAGAAGCAACCTACTATATCTTTGTCATCCACTGAGGCAGAGTATAAAGGTTTGTATTCAACAACTTGTGAAGTTGTTTGGTTGAGGAAAGTTCCTTCAAGATGTTGAAGAAGAACAAAAGAAGGCTACAATGATTAAATGTGATAATCATAGCTCAATCAAGTTGGCAAATAACCCAATTTATCATGCAAGAACAAAGCATGTCAATGCTCAATTTCATTTTGTTAGAGAGAAAATACAGTGTTAAGAAATTATTCTTGAATATTGTAATACTAGTGAAAATGTTGATATTTTCACTAAGCCCCTTGAGAATATGAAATTTGAATTGTTTAAGGAGATATTAGGTGTGGAAATAAATTCTTTCTCCATTAAGTTGGAGACTTGGAAATAATGGAAAAAGGTGTTGTATTGTTTAGATTGTCTTTATTTAGGCTTTAGATCTACTTCTTAGGAGGTTGTTCATCTTCCTAACTAAGCTTATTTGTATAAGATATATAATGTTTGATTCTTCATTCAATGAAAGTGCAGTGCTATTTGGCAGCCTCAAGGGCTCCTCACCTGAGAGCAGCAAGATTCATTCATTAACAATTTTGTCTTCCTAATTTCAAATTACTTTTCCTCCATTACTCAATATTTTGTGTTGATGCAATGGACAGGCTCTAAGCTTTACCATTTACAGATTAAAGCTTAACCATGATTCATATCAACAAAAACATAAAATTTGAGAGTTTTGATGACTAAGTTTACAGACTAGAAAATACAAAATACTTAGAGTCATTAGGAGAGATAACCCTCAGGATTGACACACTGAGAAAATTGTAGGAGTTATTAGTCCAGCATTGATTTACATGTCATGAGATAAACCTTGGAAAGACAAATGATTTAAAAACAAAACTACACCCGCTAAATGTGTATTGTAGCACTCCTTTGCGCATTTGTGATTGCACGTACTCAAGTTGAAAAAATTGGCCCATACATGAGATCTTGATAATAGATTTCACATCAAAATACAATGGTACTAAAGGAAAGATAATTTTAGCATAGTACATAATTATACTAAAATAATATCCAATCTAGAGTTGTCACAAAGAGGTCAGCATGATAAAACATGGAATCCTCGTGTTTCTTCAATATTGAGTCGGAGCGGTAATTACACTTGCTGATGCCGAAGTGATAAGCTTCTATTGATATGGATATGGAATTTAATAACAAGAGAGATGAAGCATCATTTTGAACATTTACAAGCCAGTCATATATTTCTCAATCAATGTTTACAAGGGCTAACGCTCTTGATTCCATTCACTATGCTCGTATGCATACCCTATTACTTGAATTGGAATTTGTGGTAATAACCATAGTGCTGCAATAAATAATAATAAAGATAAATGCCAAGAATTATACATACACATTCAACTCCATAAAGAGGATACTACATTCTCCTTCTCAACGGGAGGGTCGTATTGGTTTCCCATGTTGAAATTACTAGTACATGATGTCTGGCCCATTTAGTGACTATGATATGCCTGAAGCACGGCCAGGTCTTTCATGTTCTTTACTTTGTGTACATATTTCTTTACTTGTCATTATGTAAATAATTTCCTGGTGAAAGCCATCTCGATCTTCCATCATTACTTTCTACACGATGATCTCGACCATTTGGTGCAGTGCTCTGTAAAAGTGGAGAACTTGTGGAGCTACCTCTATCATTAGAAGTCCTCAAAATTTCCCTGGCTGAATGATGTGCCTCATTTCCTGTAAGAAAATTCTTAGAAACATAACCATGTCCAGCATGAAACAGGATCCTCTATATTGAATTCTAGATCAGAAATTTTCCAGGTAAAATTAAAAGAAAACACAGGACTTCCACATCTATACGAGCCATATAAGATCAAATTTATCATGAAAATTCACCTTACCCCTCGACGTTCTATGTCCATCTCCATCTCCATTATGAGCTGTGAAAAATGGCGTCAAGAAGTTCTTGTCTATGGCAGTAAAAGATGCAGTGCTGCACCATATTAATCCCAAATTTTGTAAGAACTACTTCAAAGTGTATGCAAGTAGCTGAAAATATTGAAACAGCTAGTCTAGTCAATGGTCATGAACTAATTATTTAAAAAAAAAATTGCCACACCTCTTTCGCAATTCTTTGAGTTTCATTTTCAGTTTCTGGCCAGAGCTTGAGGTAGAAGTCTCATCTGGAGCTATATAATCACTTTCTTCGTCTGAACTCTGCACAAGATGAAGCATGTCACAAGCTGACAATTATATTAAAATAGACAAGGGCAGAATAAATGCAAGATGGAAAAAAACATGGAATTAGAGGGGAAAAATAGTAAAATTCAAGGAAATGAGCTCCTAATTTTAAAAAATGTAGATTTTGATGGATCCCTGAAAAATAAAACAATCATGTCTGAATCTGATATAGAGTACTGAAATAAAGTTGACGATAATTTGCCTACATATCAGTCTTCAACACAACCAAATTTGAATCAAAACATTTAAAAAAACCAATTTATTGAGTAGAACAAATCTAATAAACTATGAAGGTCTAAAATTTCAAAAAGTGAAGTATCATAGCTGTAAGAGGCAACGGATTGTTGGTTTAGAAAAGCCATGCAGGTGTCTTCCTATTAATACAGGTAAACAAAGTTGTAACGTCCAGTTATAGGAGCTGTGGAAAGCTTGTAGATGTCTTTGGAAGGATGGGACCAGAGGAAGGATTATTAGAAACCACATGAAAGCAGCTGGTCCATTTGGATAAACTGTGTGAATGAGGGATCTAAATTAGCGTTTCTAAAACTGGCTGAACTGGAACCAGAACTGTCCAATTCGGTGGGTCAGACCTCCATATGCATTGATGTGGCTGTCAACCTAGTTCAGTGGTTGTTTCCCTGCAAAAGTGATCCAAACTGGCTGGTTCCAGACCAAAATGGTTATCTGAATATTCCATTACTGAACCAGCCGTCAGAATGAACCAAACCATCAACTGCAATAAATATACTCTTCTCAGGTGGGTCAAGGAAAAACAGATCACCGAGGCTCTTGATGGCCTGATCTGTTTTTCTCTCACAATACTAAAAAGATTGAGAGAGAATAGTTAGCATCAGAATATTTTTTTGATATTCCAAAAACACATTATATATACACTGAATTCCCAAGCTACATGTCAGAATCAATATAGATAATAACATCCAGATTTATTGAGCATGTTGGTGTTCAAATAATCACAGTACAATTGAACCCAGATGAGGTGTTCGAGGAGTGCCAGGTGGGAGGGCACATGGCAACTGTCCCACCAAGCATTAATAGGTGAGGACATGACCATATGCCCTCCCCGATGATCATTAAGGTTTGTAAGGTAGCTGCACGGCATCTAGTGTGACATTCCATCAACACGATGCCAAACCAGGCTGAAACTCATGGCAGAATGAATGCGCCAAGTGGAGATCTCGAGAAGGTAACAGTTCTGGTCTTGGTGGTATGTTGTTGCCATAAGCCATTTTCTCTGCCTATCCTCCCCACAAAAGACAACTATGATCTGCAAAGGGGTATATCAGATTTGAGAGGTGGCATACCACGTACAAAGCCCTTGTTTACACAAGATGCTGTGTTGGATATATTGAGGGGGGTGAATCAATATTTCACTTCAATTAGTTAACTTTTTAATTATCATAGCATTAAACAACATTAGCATCAGATCAAAACATAAATCAACAACACCATTCAACAATGCACATCATCAAAGACAATACACAAGATTTTAAGTGGAAACCCTTCTGGAAGAAAAACCACTGAACACTTTTAATATAGGTCTTTTCAAAATTACAAGCTCCAACTTCTAAGATTCTCTAGCAACAATTGGAAGGAGGCTCCAACCCCTTTGATTTATCAACGCCAACTGAAAGGATGCTCCAATGCCTTGATTTACCAACTCCAACTGGAAGGACACTCCAACGCCCTAGTTTTATCCTAAGTTGCCGAATCCGGCATAGGAAGGGCCAGTATTCTTGGATTCACAGATCTGAATCAGATCCCGATCTGTCGAAATCTGGATCTTGAATTTTCGGAAACAGCACATGCTCTGAAAAACAGATCCCGAGTCAGGTTGTCGGATCTGCAGAAATCAAATGAAGTAAAATTACATAAAGTTACAAACCCAATTTTTATTTTAGGTTTTTGTCTTTCTTGAAGTGTGGTCACGCCCAGGCAGGCTTCAATATTCATCCCCGAGCTTCCTGCTTCACATAGCAACGTAGCGACTCGTTGGAAGTTGGAACATGTGAGGAACATAGCGACAAAGAAACTGGTTGCCGCAAGGAACCCGTTACTGGTTGGAACTTGAAAGGAAGTTTGTCCTTTGAACACGCAAAAGGTTGTCAACTTGTCGCCGATTAGAACTTGAAAGGAACACACAAAACTTAGAAGGTTGTCGTTGCCAAAAACTTGAAAGGAATGAACACTCAGAAAGTGACAAAGGTAATAATTATACCCACCTTAGTTCTCTTCTAATGTCATTTCTATGTTTTACTGGGGGCATCGACAACGGTGTCAGTAATTTCTTTTCTTCCTTTTTTTGTGTTCCAGCTTCACTTTATTATGCTTTTGTTTACTGTCAGTTTGTTATACTAGGTTGGGTGCTTAGATGTGAGGGTTTGAATGTTTGTTCAGGGATAGTGGATTTTAGGTTGTCAAGGTTCAGAATACAGGATGGGGACAAACTCAAGATTGTTAGTCTTTAAAATCTAGAGAACTCAAGCCTCAATCACTGCCTTGTTTTCCATTTTCTGTATTGGGTGTGAGAATGTGGTATTTACTATTATATTCTTTACAACACTAGCATAAACGATTATACAAGTGATTTCTTTTCCTGTGTCCATGGAGAGAGGGTAATTCCTAGTCTTGATATAAAGTATTTTAAATGTATTTCTTAAATTTTAATGTATTTTATTTTTTATGTATTTAATTGTGTATTTTAACTTTTAATTGTTTATTAATAATATATTATAATTTGAGTTTTATAGGCAGTACCCTATAGACCATTATCATTATGGAACCATCACAGCATGAGCATAGTGAAGGGGAAATCATCAAAACAGACAAAAAATCTCCTCTATGGCAGTATGTAGAGATTATTGGAAAAAATCTAGGAGGTGGTTCATTTAAATGGAAGTGCAATGAATGCCAAGATATAAAAAATGGCTCATATACTAGAATGAAGACCCATCTCACTGATCAAACTAACACAGGGGTGCAAGTATGCACCAGGCCAAAAGATGCAAATGGAAAACCTGGCCAAGGTTTGAGTCCTGGAAAAATGAAATTCTATGCATCTTTGAAAGTAGTTTTTGATAGGAAACTTGCTAAGGGAAAACACCATGTGCAAAACTCTACAACTAAGCCTCCATTGCCATCTAGGCATGTTGTCACAACCAATATAAGGCCCACTCTAGGCCCTCTTGAAGCACCTATCAATAATCAAGTAGAGACATAATTGATGAACATGTAGCTCGTTGCATCTATGCAAATGGGCTAGCATTCAATTTGGTGTGTTCCCCTTATTAGCAACAAATGATTAAGGCAGTTAATGAAGCACCAAAAGGGTACAAAAGCTCTGGATATGAAAAGATTCGCACTACTTTGTTGGCATCAGAGAGACAATCCATGGATAGACAGCTGCAGACAATCTGGGATACATGGGCAAAAAAAGGGGTGTCCATAATTTCTTATGAATGGAGAGACCAAAGAAACCGTCCATTAATTAATGTTATCATAGTATGTCCCCAAGGGGCAAGGGTTTTGAAGGTTGTTGATTGCAGTGGAATAGAGAAAGATGCATCTTTCATATCCAATTTTTTTATTGATGCAATAGAAAGTGTAGGGCCACATAACGTTGTCCAAGTCATTATAAACAATGCATAGGTTTATAAAGCTGCAGGTTTGATTGTGGAGGGTCGATATGATCACATCTTTTGGAATCTATGTGCAGTACATTCATTGAACCTTATGCTTGCTAAGATTGGTGAGATTGAATGGATTAATGAAATATATGTAGCAGCAAAAGAAATCCAAATATTCATAACCAATCATTCAATGTCCCGGGCCATATATCGAAGTTTTGCAAAGTTGGAGCTACTGAAGGTACTCTTTTTTTAATCAATATGTATTAGAAATTCTTAATTTTAATTACAAATTTATATATGATTTCTCATTCGAGATTTGACTTTTTGAAACTTGTTGGTTGCTGAAACTCATTTTGCATCCCACACTGTTGTCATAAAGAGGCTTGTGGAGGTAAAACAAGCATTACAAGCAATGGTCATTGACCCTCTTTGGGAATCATGCAGGACTTCCACTTCTGATAAAGGGCAAAAAATCAAGTCCATCATTCTTGATGATGCATGGGGGGACAAGGTCCAATGCCTTATGCAGTTTACTGAATCAATCTTGACCTTGATTAGGACATTTGACACAGATACAGCCTTTCTTGGGGGAAGTTTATGAAAACATTGATAGTATGTTGGAGAAGATAAGGGAAATTATCAAGGCAAATGAAAATGACCTTTTTGAAACATTCTATTATGAAGTGAAGGAAACAATTATATAAAGGTGGAACAAAATGACCACACCGTTGCACCCTAAATATTATCATTCCAAAATTGTCTTTACATGGCAGAACATCGCCAAACAAGGATTCTGAAGTGGTACAAAGATACAAGACATCTTTGAAGAAAATTTATAGAGATATGGGAGTTGCAATGGAAGTACACCAATAATTTGGCAGATTTGTACAATCTACTAGTAGCTTTTCAGATCCAATAGTTATGGATGATCGAAAGCATCTTGATCCTATTACTTGGTGGGGCTTCCATGGTGTGGATGGCATTCATCTCTCCACTCTAGCCACCAGGTTGTTATCATAGGTTGTTAGTTCCTCATCAGCTGAGAGGAATTGGAATACATATGGCTTCATCCATTTAGGGAAGCGAAATATGTTGGGAGCGGCAAAGGTTGAGGATCTTGTGTATGTTCATTCCAACCTCTGTATCCTATCACATGTTGAAGCACAGTATAAAAAAGGTTTGAGCAGAATGTGGGATGTGGAGCCTGATATCCCTAACTTGAACCCAACACTGAATACCATGACTCACCTCAACCTACTTGAGGATATTGTTCCACCACTAGTCCAGCCTACTGATGCAACCTACATTCTAGGTCTCCCATCGTCTATTCATGATGTAGAGTTGCAATATGCAGAAGATAATGCAGATCCATTTGAGGATATGTAAATATATTTACTATTATCATTCATGATATTATCTGTATATGCTCATATGCTTTGATATGCAGAACCAGCGTGTATACTATTATCATTTATTATTCCAAGGTATACGCACTTTTCCTTCTGTGAATGTGCGTGTGTATGTATACGCGACTTGTACACAGTGAACCTGCGTGTATACGCAACGTGGTCAATGTTGAACCTGCATATACCTCTCTTTATTCATTCTGTGAAGATTGATCTGTAATTCTTTGTTGTTTACCTACTATACTGTGATCTTTCATCTAAGTGAGTTGCCTTCTGAAATGATTCCTTGAAGCTGCCCTGCATTTCATCACATCTGTAAACACTACTGTCATGCATTCTGTCACATTTGATATCTCTTCTGTAGATTCATTTAGTTCCCATATACACAAGAGTTGTTCTACTACAAGAGGGTTTCCATCAAGTATAACACATACATCATAATGCCAACAATCTGCCCCTTTGGACTTGATGGCAACAACAACCACACCAAGTCACTCTCTCCTTTTGTCATCAAGGGCAAAGGGTCATGCTCCCCCTGAGTGTATGCTAAATTCTCTGATATGCTAAAGTGCGTTGATTGAGCTCCCATGATTGAGTCCATGCTCCCCTTGAGCATAAGCAAAGCCTGCAAAAATATGTTCTAAAAGAACATGACTCTACACATACATCACAAATGACCTTCCTATCACCAATGACTCATACATGCATCCATCTCTTGACCAAGTGAGGATGTACCAAATTTGACTCATCCACCCAACCAAGTGGGGATATACCAATTGTTTATACATGACAAAAACGAGAAATATTACATCATCCGTCCCATGCATAGTGGGGTTACAAATTAGGTCTTTTCATGACCTTTACATTAACAGATATACATGACATATATAACAGACCAAATATCTTAAACAAGACCATGATAGTCATCAGCATCTATCATCAACAACATCTGTCAACAACATCCAGACTAGCAACCTGTATATGTCCATCATTAGTTCCCAAAATATCATCAAGCATGTTCTCCCCCTGAACCTATTCCACTTGTTCACTGTCAGATCTGATCATTGCATATGTCAGTGAGAGATATCAAAGCATCATCATCAATCAGATATACATCAAGTGATCAACAACACTATGAGGACCAATTTATCAGCAGATTGAAACCATCATCAAACAGAGCAGATAATTGACAGAACCATATCAGACCCCTTTTCTCTGAGTTTGGCCCACTGCTTTTCTTCAACCCAACATATACGCGACTGTGCCCACAAAAACTAGTGTATGTACGTGACTATGCTTCATGAAACTCGTGTATAACCACCTTTCTCTAAAAAATAGGATTAACAACAAGATGTTGCAGAAACTACTCCCAGCTTTTGTCTGAGATATTCAAATGTCTCTTTGGGCAGTGGTTTAGTGAGTATATCAGCAACCTGTTCTTTGGAGGGAACATACTCCAATTTGACCTTTTGTTCAAGCACTTGTTCATGTAGGAAATGATATTTGATGGGTATGTGCTTGGTTTTGGAGTGCATGACTAGATTCTTTGAAATACTGATAGCACTTGTATTATCACATAGAATGGAGATGAGTGGAGTACATGTGATCTGAATGTCTTGGAAGGTTTGCATCATCCAAAGTAGTTGTGTGCAGCAAGATGCAACAACCACGTATTTTGCTTCAGCCGTAGATAATGCAATTGAACTTTGTTCCTTGTTGAACCAAGACACCAACTTGGAACCCATATAGAATGCACCACCACTAGTGCTTTTTTTGTCATCAACACTTTCTGCCCAATCTGCATCTGTATATGCATGAAGTGTAAGATCTGTATCTCTAGAATACCATAAACCAAAGTTCTGTGTTCTTTGAAGATATTTGAAAATCCTTTTGACTGCCTGAAGGTGTGATTCCTTTGGATTTGCTTGGAATCTTCCAACTATTCCCATTGCATGCATGATGTCCAGTTGGGTACCTGTTAGATAAAGTAGATTGCCAATCATGGATTTGTAAGTTGGTTGATGTACTGCTGTTGATTCATCGTTTGAGCTAAGACTGCATCCTGTTACCATTGGGGTACATACTGGTTTAGAATCTTCCATGCCGTACTTTTTCAGGATTTGTTTGAGATATTTGGTTTGTGGGAGAAAAATACCATCTTTATTTTGTTGAACTTGTAGACCAAGAAAATAGGTAAGCTCGCCAAGCAAGGACATTTCAAATTCTTGCTGCATTAATGAAGCAAAATCCTGACTCATGGATTCTTCATTGCTACCAAAAATGATATCACCAACATACACAACAATTATTAGCAATTTACCAGTGTCCATCTTTGTATATAGATTGCTATCTGCTGACCCCTTTGAAAAACCCTATTGGTGGAGATATTTGTCAAGACGGTAATACCACGCCCTTGGAGCCTGTTTTAGACCATAGAGAGCTTTTCTGAGTTTTCATAAAAGTTTTGCATCATTTCTAAGAATGAATCCTTCTGGTTGTTCAATATAGACTTCTTCTTCTAAGTCTCCATTAAGAAAGGCAGATTTTACATCCATTTGGTATACTTTGAATTTCTGAAAACTAGAAAGAGTAAGAAACATTCTTATGGCTTCAAGTCTAGCAATAGGTGCAAAATTTTGTTAAAAATCTATACCTTCTTGGTGAGCATATCATTTGCAAACGAGTCTGACCTTGTTTTTGATAACTTCTCCATTTTCGTTTAGCTTGTTTTTGAATATCCATTTGGTTCCTATGATATTCTTATCATGAGGTGTAAGAACTAATTCCCAAGTATTATTCTTTTCAATTTGTGCAAGTTCTTCATTCATGGCCTTGACCCAACATTCATCTCCGCATGCTTCATTTACATTTTGAGGTTCAGTTGAAGATAGTAATGCTAGATAGCTTGAGGCTTCGGCAATAGTTCTTCTTGTATGCACACCTACCCCTTTCCCCCCTAAAATTTGAGTTTCTGGATGATTTTTTTGAACGTACCTGGATGGAGTCTTTTCTTCTATCGTTATCTCTTCTTTTGGTGCTTCATTGGTTTCTTCTTTAGAATCAATGTGATTTGATGTGGGAAAATGATCCTCATCTTCTTCATTGTCATAATCTTCGGTTTTTATCTTTTTTAGATTTTTGCATGCTTCATCAACCACAACATCAATACTTTTAATAATTTTCCCAGGTCTTTTATTATAACATTTATATCCTTTACTTCGGGAAGAGTAGCTAAGAAGAATACCTTCATCTGTTTTGGGTTCAAACTTACCAAGTTTTTCATCGGTCCTTTTGATGTAACATTTGCTTCCAAAAACTTTGAAGTATTTTATAGTAGGAGTTTTACCATACCAAAGTTCATGTGGAGTTTGAGTGTTGTTTACCCGAACATTTGCTTTGTTGAGAATAGTGACGGCGACGAATGCAACTTTACGCCAGAAGGTTGTAGGAGTTCCAGATTCATCTAGCATAGCACGAGCCATTTGTTGAACAATCCTGTTCATCCTTTCTACCACTCCATTTTGTTGAGGAGTCCTTGCGATGGAGCACTGCCTTTTTATTCCATGTTGTTCACAAAAGTCAAAGAATTCACTCAGAGGTAAATTCCCCTCCTCGATCAGATCTGAGGCATTCGATTTTGCGATCTGATTCATTTTCAACCAAAGCTTTGAAGGCTTTGAGCTTTTCAAATGCTTCATCTTTATGCTTCAGAAAACCTATCCAACACATTTTGGAAAAATCATCAATGAACAATATAAAGTATTCTTCTCCACGAGGTGACTTTTTCCGTGATGGTCCACATAAATCAGTATGAACAAGTTCAAGAGGCTTACTAACTGACCCTTCCTTTTCGATGAAGTGAGATCTAGTTTTCTTACAGAATTGACATGATTTGCATATAGTATTTTCAGGAATGTTGATATCTGGAAGATTACGAACAACCTGGAATTTGCATGCTTTTCTTATTTGAGAAAAGCTTAGATGTCCCAAGCTTTTGTGCCATAGCCAGTTTTCATAATTTTTGCTTAAATAACATTGTTGTCGTCCTCCCTTAAGTATGTATAGGTTGTTTGGAGTTCTTTTACCTTTGATCACTGTTTCTCCTATATCAAGCTCATGAAAAACACATCCATTTGATCAAAACACTACTTCATTTCCTTGATCACACATTTGACTCTCACTCAACAGGTTACACTTTAAACCATCAACATATATAACATTCCCAGCTTTAATTTTTTGTTTCAAGAAAATAGAGACTTTACCTTTTATGACAGCAGGAGTGTCGTTTCCAAACGAGACACTCTTTTCATTTTCTAAGGCATTATATGAGTGTAATTTTTCTTTGTCACCTGTCATGTGCTTTGAGTATCCACTGTTGATGTGCCACTGGTTTTCTTGTCCTTTTGCATACAAGGCTATACCACATCTTTTTGTTCACAATTCTTTGTTTCTCTATATTTTTGGATTTAATGGAGTTTGCTCCTTTTGGGATATTTTCCGAAATTTACTTATGCATTTAGATTCTTCATGGCCAAAGTTGTTACAAATTGAGCTTTCTATTTCATTTTCAAGAAGAGAAAAGTTATTATAAGAACTTTTCTTGATATTTGTCAGATTCCTTTGATTTCGTGCTTCTCTAGTCATGATGGTTTTTTAAGCAACACATTGAGCAGATTTGTGTCCAAAATTATGACAGGAGAAACATTGACCATTAAAGAAGTTCTTGCGATTAGCTTTGAAGCAAATTGAGTACGATTTACCTGAGGTTGATTGTGGCTTCTATTCATCCTTGAAGTAAATTAAGCCTGATTCACCTAGTGATCTGCTTTATGCCTTTGTTAACGATTGTCAAACTGTTCACTGCTCTTTGCTACATCAAGATAGCTTTTAGTGGAGATTGGCGGCTTCTGTGATTGAGATGTTTCTTCAGTATATCCAAGACCTGTCTTTATCAGAGGAGAGCGCTGCACTTTGATAATTTCATTTAAGGTTTCTGATCCTTTAGCAAATCTAAGATTAGGAGCTTTTGTTTTCTCAAGATCCTTTTTTGACCCATAATTTCACATTCTAGCTTTTCATTGTGTTTTTCTCTTTCAGCAAGTTGGTATGTCAAGGTATCTATAATCATATTCTTTTCTTCTAGACAGATTTTGAGTTTAGAGATTTCTTCATAAAGGTCATCATCATCTAAACCATCCAAAAGATCATCATCTTCATAAGCCACCAAAGTCTATAGTCATTACTATTTTCATCTTCATCACTATTTGATAAACCATCGCTATCTTCATGAGTATAGTAGCTCTTTTTACTTACACTTTGTTTTCTATTCCATTTTGCAGATTCCTTTTCTTTATCATATTTATCTTTATGAGGACATTTGGCAGCATAATGACCGACTCTACCACAGGCAAAACATTTGAAAGGAAGTTTACCTCTGAATCTTCCAAAACCCCATTGAAGCTTCTTGACAAAGTTTGCTTCCTATTCTTCTTCTTAAATATGTCTTGATTCATTGAGTTCTTCTTTTCCTTTTGTTGAAGCTTTAAATGCGGCTTCTCTCATATCTGATGGACCTCTTTTTCTCATCTCAAAGGCAGTTAAGATTTCGTGAAGCCGTGTCATAGTAATAGTCTGTAGATCCTACTTTTCTTCTATGGTAGATACTTTTGATTCAAATTTAGCAAATAAGGATCTTAAAACTTTTTCAACTAAGGTAACTTCCTTTATCTCTTCACCCAGATTCTTCATGCAATTAATAATCTCATCTATACATAAGAAGTAACTAGCTATACTTTCATCATTATGCATCTTGAGAGTTTCATATTGAATTCTGAGAGTTTGCAGTTTAACATGTTTTACCTAAGAGTCTCCTTCGTATCTTAGAATGATTTTGTCCCATATTTCTTTGGCTGATTTGAGCTACATAACTTTGACAAACTCTGATTGTGACAGACTTCCCAATAATGTATTGACAACCTTAGCATTGGCTTCATATTGTTTTTTACCTACTGTATCTATAGGAATTGATGATGGAAATGTATATCCTCCTTTTACGGTTTCCTAGACATCTATTCCAAGTGATTGAAGATAGGTTGTGGTTCTTACCTTCCAATAAAAAAAGTTGCTCCCATCAAAGATTGGCAGTCTAATGGATCCCCCGCTTTCTTGATTACTCATGATGATGGATCTTCCTTCAAGCGATCAAGCTTATTTTAAAGAACCTGGCTTTGATACCAATTGTTGGAAATAATACTGAGAGGGGGGTGAATCAGTATTATTTGATCAATAATTTAATTTTCAAATCTGAATTGTATACGCTACTTCAACTCAGTGAACTAGTGTGTATATGTAACTGTACTTAATGCAACCAGCGTATATGCAAATATCTGTTGATTTACCCAAATTATCATGGATTGAACTTTAACCAATATATCAGGAATTCATAAGACAATGCAGTAAAAGTATAATAAAGCATCACACATAAGCAACACACATGAACACCAAGATATAAGGTGGAAACCCAATGTGGGTGAAAAACCACCTGTTGCTATTGTCTCTATCCCATTTTAATAATAAGAAAATTCTATTTACAATTTTTGTACCAGTGCAGTCTTATACCAATATGTAGACTTCTACATGTAGAAGGCTACAACCTTCTCTCGTTCTCTAGCTTCTACTATAAGGGAGCTACAACCCCCTAGCTCTTGTACTAGCCGATATGTTTACTAGTATGTAGGTGCTGACCTACAGAAATCTACGACCTTCTTTCTTCCTTTAGGGATCACGTTTCATAAATTTTCAAATTGGATCAATCAACAACATTATAACTGACATTCAATCATCAAATATATCTACATCACCCAATCACCTTTTGAACCAATCGCAACTAAATCAATCAATCACTTTGACAACCTATCAATCTGATCATTCAGAGTACTGTCACCAGACTACAGTAACCAGAACCCAGAACTTTGAAATAGAAACTAGAAACAATTGAGACATAATTTATAAGGTCTACGCCACTTCCATGTGTTGAACCTATGTGTGTACGCACTTTTTCCAAAGTGAACTAGCGTACATATCTGCAAATCAAATTTATGATGTATATGTTGCTTTGATATGTAGAACCAGCATGTATACGCTCCTTTCCTAAAGTGAGCCTATGTACAAATCTGTAAATGCCCATTTAAACATTACAACTATTCTAGACTTTAGTCATACCCAGATCATCATATTTACAAACTACAACATGTGCCAGTTATTCAGATAGATGATCAAACCACATAAAGATAAATCATTTCAATCCTTAAGATCCCGATACATAATTAGATCTTATCCTTCATCAAACGCTAAGGTTAATACTTGGTTCAGATCAAGCACAACACCAAAATCTAATAACTTGCATATTAGATCTCACACTTCATCAGATATTTGATACTTGCACACCTTGCCTAATGATCTTCTCCTCCTTTTATTGTTTTAGGCCTTTCTCAATACCATGGACCAAAACCACTTAGGACCAATACCTTGGACCCAATACCTGGGGTAAATACCTCAGACCAGATACCTTGGACCAATACCATGGATCAAAAATACCATGGACCATATACTTTGGACCAAAAATTCAGTTTTCCAAGGTATATGTGCTTTTCCTTCAGTGAAAGTGCATGTGTACGTATACGTGACTTGTATATAGTGAACCTCCGTGTATACATGGCTTGGTCAATGGTGAACCTGTGTATACCTATCTTTCTTCAATCTGTGAAGACTTATTTGTAATTCTTTGTTGTTTACCTGCTATACTCTAATTCCTTGAAGCTACCCTGCATTGCATTCTGTCACATCTGATATCTCTTTTGTAGATTCATCTAGTTACCATATACAAGTGAGTTGTTCTGCTACAAGTGGGTTGCCATCAAGTACAAGACATACATCATAATGCCAACATATGGATTACTATCATCAATGATCTCTATTACTTGAAAATTAGCTAGCACGCTTGCGCCTTCTATATATACTGTTACCCCATGTAATCATCCCATAGGGATGATCTTCTGCAAGTTTTCCATTCTAAGCTAGATTGGAGACCACTATAATGTAGGTCTCCCCATTCTCTCCCATGTCTGTTTAGCCAAAACATTCACGTCGAAGCCCAGATCGAGAATGACCTCGTCCATCTCATATTCTCCTATTTGCGCAGTGAGCCTCATCTCACACCCTCTTCTCGCCTTATGTTTGAAAATTTTTATAACTACATGGTGTCCATTGGGGGTGTTTTATTTGCCATCACATTTTTTTTAACTTCTGTAGGCCTTTCATTGCTTTTCTATCTCACAGTAGTTTCATGCAGGTCTCCAAGCACGTGGTAAGCACAGAGGGATCAACCTCTGTAGAGGCACTGGTTTCAGGTACTTTGTTTTGGCTTCCTAAGGCAGATGCCTCAGTGAAGCTTTTCTTGTCCTCCAGAAATGTTTCCTTCTCATGTTCCAGATCAAAACCAACTTCATTTTCCGGGACCTTGTGGACCCATCCATCCTCTTCAGGTTGTTTTCCCTTATCATCATCAATATTTATTCCACTCCTCAGCACTGTATTCACATTTGGATCTTCTTTGTGGGGCTCATCTCTCATCATTTGTAATTTCTACATAGGTTGTTGAGGTTGCACCTTCTTCTCCTACATCTTGGTTATTGACACAGGGCATTCTTTTATACTGTGATCAAACTGGCTACTATAATGACATGACGGGCGTGTCTGATTCTGACACTCCCAGGCATAGTGCCCTCGTGTTCCACAATTATAGAAAATAACCTATCCACAACCCCTACCAGGTCCTCCTATTTTGTGGCCTCATCCTCATCCCTAATATCTTCCATGTGCTCCTTCGATGCCCTGATTGGGAGACCGAGTTTCTTCTTGCATATGGTACGTAGGCATTCTTTCCATCATTAGTTCATAGTTGCAACAGTGGCACTCATCATGGACCAAATATTTATAGGAGTCACAAGACAACTCTTGCGATGTTTGAACAAACTTTTGAAGCAAATGGAAATTATCCGTTGTGTATTTTCTAGCCACCTGACAAATAATGCACCATAGCGTGGCCCTGTTGGGGCTTATGGCTTCAGGGGAATTGGTCCCCCTCCTATAATATAATTCGTGAAGACAAGATAATGGTCTTTGTCATGCCCCTGGCTCTTACACTTCAAACACCAAACTTCTGTGCGTACCTCTGGTTTAGTCTCCTTCTCTTTCTTCAAGCTCTACAATTCCAAGTAGAGGTTCTGAAACTAGGAGTGAATCTACTGTACCCCCAAGGTCGCATTCTCAATAGGGGTTTCATGCAGTCTCATTGCAATTTCCAGCACTTCTGCTTGAGTTCCTATCTTTTGTTGCGACAAAGCAATCCTCAGGTGGGGTAGAAGTGAAGCTATGAACCACTCGCGATTCTGACCATCTGTGAGATGCATATTAGCTTCACGAATTACACACTTCAACCTTTGATCTAACTCCCAAGGCATCTCATCAACCCTCATCATGATTTTGTTAAAACCAACTACTAACTGTGAGTCAGACTTAGGCTTGCTGAACTCTTTGTTTAAAGCATCCTTAGTTTCTTCTAGCATTGCCATAGGATGACTAGAACAATACTTACTATACCATGTTAGTGCGCGATCCTGTAGAGCAGTAACCAACTGTGCCTTATTGATGTTGTCATCATTAATCTATTATGTTGTCCACATAACATTTGCAACAAACCAAAACTGATATGTATCTTTGCTCCCTATGCCCTTGAAAATCAGAAGCTTCATTGTGTTCAACATGTTGAATGGAGGTGGTGGTGGTGGAGGTGTGGGCAAAGGTGTATGCAGTGGAGGTAGAGGTTGAGGTGAGTGGATGGCTGATGTGTCCATAGAGAACTCTGCAATGAAGCCTGTACCGCCCCCCCATCTTCACTTGAAGGAGGTATAATCAATGGTCTATATTCAAGGCCTGATCTTTCTTGATCTCTAAAGAGTTTTCCACTCCACGTAGCTCCGAAAATCAATGAATGGGATAACCCACTTTTCACACAAGATCATCTTAATCCAGGTGTTCAAGATCTCAACAATTTACCTCACCGTCCTTTGAAGAACTATCACTCTGCTTCACTATAGATGACTAAGGTATCAAGTTCAAATTCGGTAAGAAATTCTCCTATAATTCGGTTCAGCCAGTAGTTAACAGCGTGCATGATCTTGTCTGTAGAGGCTTCTAATCATTGCACTAGCTTCAGAGTCTACACTATTTGACCATCAAGCTTTCACCTCCCTTGGCCTTCTGCCAACTTAGCTAACCACTCTTATATTTCAATCGGGAAGGTGCAGAAGAAAATTTCGTGTATTTTCGTATACAAATATCTATCCAACCACTACTCCTTTTACAGGCATGGATTCCTATTTTCCTATGCCGCGAAGTCGTGAATATTTATGTCCAATCACTTTTTAATTTCCTTCTTGGTTAAATTCCAGTGATGTGACATCACACATCTCGTTAGGAAGATTTCAATCCTAGCAATGGAACCATTTTTTGGCTTAGGGGGTCCTGACCCATGTTCAAAGTTAGTTGCGCCAACCTACAAAACCCTGAACTACTGGCCCTTTTGGCAACAACCTGCATAGCATAGGCTACAGTCTCACCTGAAACAGTATGGGGGGATGTTGGAACCAAGTTTTCCCTTCCAGATATTAGTGTGATGTCTTTTAGCACCCTAGATATGCCTTCATGTAGATCTATAAGCCCTTAGGGCTCGATACTGTGACTCCACTTAAATATCCTTTAGACCTTCATGAAGGTCACGATTGGTCGTTGTGGACCCTTAACACTCTATTCATCCACTTATGCGTACCAGAAAACAACCCTAGATTAGAGCTCACACATATCTACTTAATTGTTTAATAAACATAACAAAAATTATCCAAGTTCTTTGAGGAATTACATAAACATGCTTGCATTCATATTCTAACAATTATTCAATCAAATCACACATCATTAGATCAATATTTCATAAAAATATTATTTCATCAACAAACTATATCACAATTATAAATAAATATAAGTAAATAGATAAACATAGGAATTCTTTGATAATCATATTTATTGATCTTCATTTTAGGATTTACAGACTCAAACTTCCTTGTGCACTCAGCTGCAGGGGTCCGCGCACTCAGCTGCAGACCTTACCTAGGCCTCTGTGTACTCAGTTACAAATCCTTTCTCTCATGTCTAACCTACTTCTCAGCATTATCTTCTATTGACCCAATACCTGCCTCATCTTAACTATGTCTTAGACTCTCTAAGACACACTTATTTATACAATCCCATGGTTTGGGGACCATCGGTGGATCTCAAAGCCAACTTATCTCATAAACAAGGGGCTAAAACCCCTTTTAATCCTAATCATCTACGCGCTTCACATCCACAAATCGTGGAGATTTTACATCTTTTACAAAAAAGTTACATCAAAACATGGGTTTTTAACACCAAAATTGACCCCGGGGTCCCCATCCCAACATCAATTATTTCCCAAGGAAATTTACATGTGGATGCATCTTGTCCATCTCTATTGAATCATATGCAATGAATATGAGACTTTTATCCTTTGAATTGTCTGCCTCCCTACCTCTAAAATTCCTTCTTTCTCTTCCTCTTTGACCACCTCTTCCTCTAGAAGAATATTGTGCATGATTCTTCTCTCTATGTGTAATACACAACTTCTTAAAAATACTGAGGAGTTGTCTTCTTCCAAAAATCCTTCTCTATCTCAGCAAACTTTGGAAAAGGTAATCTCCTTGAGATTTCCACTTGCTTGCAATGACTCAAGATAATTTGAATAACTGGGATGTAGTTCCTTGACATAAGCTATGAGAGGAATGTCTCTTTCAACACCACTGGTTTTTATATCATGCATAATGGATCTTACTTTTGATGCTAAAGCAATATGGTCATCATTTTTTAATTCAAGATTGAACAATTTAATCATCAATTAGACAACTTCAAGTTCAAAGTGTGAGTCATACAATTCCTTCAACTTCTTTAAGGCTTCAAAAGCATTTGATAATGGTGAAATATGTTAAGTCACCTCTTCATTTACAGATGTTGCAATCAAGGCATAGGACTTACTATTCTTATTTTTCCAAATGGAAATCTCCTTATCATAAGTGGGAATTGTAGGTTCATTATCTCCTTCTCCTTCACAAACTTCTTTCCACAACTCATTGAAAATGAAAGTGTGTTTAATATTACTTAACATTTAGGATAGTTCTCCTTTAGAGAGAGAACTAATCCAACAATTGGTATCAATGAATGCATTTTAAGGAATAAAATGTGTATTGTATAAAAAGAATGCACTCTTATGGAAATATTCTCTAAAACAAATTGCACTTCTAGTGGAAATATTTAAAATGAGATATTATATGGGGAAGTGTTATATGGGAAGGTGTTGTATGGGGGAGGGGGTATATGGGGGAGGGGGTATACGAAGAGGTGTTATATGGGGAGTTGTTATATGGGAAGGTGGAGTTATATAACCAGAGGAGGTATTAGTTGTGGTAGAGTTATAATTATATGGGGTTATATATTATAATTGTCAGAGGAGGAGGATATATGTAGATAGAGGAGCAGTGGTATGGATTGGGTGAAGTTATATTCTCAATGTAACACCATACCATGACGTATTACATAACAGGGAGACGATGGGCGGTATGGGGGAAGGATTTATAGGGAGGAGTCGGGTTGGGTGTTAACCAACTATAATACCATGAGGAGTAATACCATGTTAGGAGTAATACCACCAATAAAGTTATGGTGGTATGGGGAATTACAAGCAATAACATATGGTGGTATGTGAATTTTCCAAGCAACGAGGTATGGTGGTTTGTAGGGATAACTTAAATACCAACAGACATACCATGTCAGGTCACAGTCATAGCGCCACTGGTTGACTACTCTCACCACACAACAACACCTCCAGGAAGCACACCTCTGGTCACAACAATTCTCTTCTGGCTTTGTCGTATGTCCTCTTCTCAACGTAGAGAATGGATCAAACATCAAGATTTTTTCTTCAATAAATAAATGTTGAGAATGAACCATGAATAGCCAAAGTAGTGTAAACAGTTGGTAATTCAATTTCGCATAGAGAATTGAGGGAATTCATCCAATGTATTGCACTAATACTATATGCATTCAATGCAATGTTTGAAGATACTGCAATGATATAAACCACGACCATAAGAAGCAAAGAGAAAGAACCAATGTCACTTCAACAAACTTGAAGGAGACAACAATCAAAATTGTAAATGGGAGTAGAAAACTAGAAGAATATCAGAGTTAAAATTCTAAAATGGGACTTGTGCTCTGATAACATGTCAAGACAAGAGGTAATTCCTCAAAATGAATTATGTTTCTGCATTAAGGTTGATCATAGATACATACCTGTCGGGAGAGACTCTTGGGCTTCATCTCCCAGTGTCGCTTCATATTCCAATTCTCCTTATTTTCTATGTACACTATTTTACATGGATTTACCTAATCCCAAAGATTAGGTTTCAATAGAAAGGACCACTGCACACTGTCTCTTACTCATCTAATTGGTAGGTCCTTAAAATAGGTTAAACACATACCCACTTGTAGATATTCTAAGATCCAAACATCCAACCCATACTACATCAAAGAGGCATGCATGTCCAACACTTTGGATAGTCTTGATCTTATTTGGTAGCACAATCCATAATTATTAGTGTCTCAGAAATACCCAAAATCCCTCTTTACTACTACCGAATTCTCCTTCCTTGGTTTTGACATATACCTGTGTTGGCCCTCAATTTTGGTCAATTTTTCCTATCCTAAACCCATCCATTTACCACCATATTTCATCATATTTCACTTACATATGCTTCAATTCACTCTTATTTTGCATATTCAGGTAACTAAATTAAGCTTTTCAATTTTAAGAGATTTTTGTAAAAAATGGGTTTTAAGAGTAAATTTGGATTGCACTGAAAATTCACATAATAGCTCTGTTAAAGTCATATGTGAAGGACACCTGGGAAAGAGATGAGTACATATTTAGAAAGCATGGGAACCATAGATGGATGAACACCTATTGGTTCAATGAAACTAAGCAAATAAATCTCCAGTCAACGTTGGTCAAAATTGACCTGTCATTCAAAAACCCCTATTAAAAAGGGGCAGAATATTATTTTTTGGGATTTTGCCTAATTTTGTGAGCCAAAATTAATGATTTCAACCTAGATGGATGGATTATGATAGATGAATATTTGTAGAGCTATTGTAGATAATTTTGTTGATAATTTTTTTATTTAACTGAGTTTATGAACCATTCATATATGTAATTTGTATTTAGACTATTAGAGACTTTTTGATAATTTGAAGAATACTTTCTACTGTTCTAAGTTGTTTTTCATGTTGTGGATATTTTCATAAGTTAGCTGTAGCTGAGAGCTCCTTAGGTGTACAAGGCAAGGTTGGAGGGGCCCCATACCAAGCTAAGTACACTTTGATTACATTAGCATAATTTTTATTTTAGTATTTCTTGTTTCAGATTTATGCTTCAGTTATTTAGATGTGTGATGCTTTTTGTGTGATTTTGGGATGATGATAGGTTAAAATCAAATTTTCATGTGAAAGGACAAACAAGAATTTAAGTTAAAGTCTCTTTCTATTAAGCTATGAATCATAGATAAAATCATCCTTTTTGCATTTCTTGTATTATTCTTGAATTTCAATTTTATTTGATGAAATGGTAATGATATTGGAGTAGATCTTTGAGGAAGGAAAACCAAGTTCTCCTAAGTTAGGATCTTCTTCTTTTTCTATCTACACATTACATACCACTTCTCTTTAGTTTCTCTTCTTGGGAACAATAATGTGAGGAAGGAAAACCAGGTTCTCCTAAGTTAGGAGCCTTTTCTCTTGCTTGTTGCATCTTGAACAAGAAACTTGTTAGTCTTTTAAAACTTAGATTATATTTGTAATATGCACTTACTTTAACTTTATAGTCTTACCTTCATAATTTGATTTCATTTGAAATCCATATATTTTGGACATTCTTCCAAGTCTACAAACCCGGATTGACAAGTGAAACATATGCATTAGTTTACTTAGTAAATTGACCTTACAACTTGCTCAGTACTCCCATTACATGTGCACTGCCTTATCTTGTATAGACCATTGCATACATCAAAATTTCGATCTAGCATATGGAACATGAGACATGTTTTCTTCATCTTCTTATGCCTTGGGACACTGACATGAAAAAAAAAATACACCTATAGGAATAGGGATGTTCAACAGTTTACTTTCCTGCATATTAAACCTATGCAGTATTTTCTTGATATACTTCCTTTGCTTTAACCACAGTTTCCTATTTTCTTGATCTTTATTTTATTTTTTTGCTAAGTTGTCTAACTACTAATATGGTTACATGTTAAACCTTTGGCTTGAGAAACCATGACACAAGGGAATATAAACCATTAAAATCGCCTAGGGACCGTACCACATCAACCCTTACCATGGGTGTATTTTTTATAACAAATTTTCGAATTGGTGACCTTCACATCACAGAATGCATTAATAATGTTTAAGAGAGAAATTAAAATACAATAGTAGGTTACTATAATCCCAACAAGCTTTTCCTAGAGCTTGCCCAAAAGTTGTGTGTGAATGAAGAAGTGGAAGAAATGAAGCTAGACAATCCCAAGCACTTTTAGACTCACAAGAAGGCAATAGACATACCTTTTAACATTATATCCTTAATTCTATTTGATGATGCTAGCTCTAAGAAGATTTTCTCCAAGATCTTTCCTCCTGGATCTCCTAGGTGATGTACAAATGGAGAAAGATACCAATACAATCTTCCTACAAAAAAATATTAGTACCAAATGTAATATATTAATAAAATCCAATACAATAGACCATGAAATATAGATAACGGGGAAAACATTTGTTACAATCGCTCTTGAATAGAAATGGAGTACATAGGTGAGTCCTTCAAGCCTCTACCCTTGATCTTCTCACTAACGTCTATGCTCTCTGGTGCGGATGCACAAGTTTATCACAGTCATATCTCTGTTAGCATTTCAACGTAAGTTCATTTGAACTCTTGTGTGACTAGTTAAGAGCTCCATTTATATAGATCTACTCATGATTAGCCTTCATTTCACCTAGACCCTTTCTTGACCATATCAAGGTGGTGATTATGATAGACCATATCAATCATTATTTTAATCAACAACGATTATTTTAATCAAAGTTTTTAAATTGGAATGAACCTAAGCATATCTAGTCAAATTCCCTTGGAACTCTAGTGTAGAGAGGGCATTAATGGCCTTATGTTTCGATCCCCACCACTAGGAAAGAGCATTTCTAGGCCCTCTTGTTTGGTTCCCACAACTAGGAAAGAGTTTTAATCCCTCAAATCATTTGTTTTATGGTGTGTCACCAATCACAAATTGATCCTCTGACTTGGAAAAGGATGTACTTCTCTCCTTAACCCTAGGGGATGAATTTTTGAGCTAACAGATTCCCCCTAATGTATGAGGTCAGAATAGAATCTAATGACCAAAATACATTAGAAAAAGGAAACCAGTGAGTGAGGCAGGAAGAGATCATGGAAAAGAAACCTATAGAAACTAAAAAGCATAGTCAAATATATAAACAAGTACATACCCAAGGCAGGAATACCCAAACTTGGTATTGAGATAATAGATCATAGATTCCCACAAAACAAACTATGGACTAATGTTATCAAGGACTATTCATGATATAATATAGATCACTGGCACAATAACTATTAGTAGGACTGGACATTGATGTGAGTTCCCTAGATGATTGTTATCAAATTACATAATATGTTCTCCATTCATGATTAGGGGAGGAAATGATCATGAGTAGAATGACTCTAATGCCCCAAGGTCTTTGACACACACCCCAATTGTGCAACTTGACTACATGTGAAGAAATAAGATGAGATCAAGCATGCAGGGAGACTGTATGGTTACTAGGAATTGATGTATTCCATTAACATAAACAAGAGAGACCATCGATAATGAAAATGGTTCCCAAGGTACCTAGAAGAATCTACAAAGTGTGAACGAATGAGCTAAAGTTGAGCACTCCACAGAATCAGTTGACATGTGCCAATGATGATAAATTGATGCAAACCATGACGAAAACTTCCACTAATCATTGCAAGATCCAAGGTAGTAGATTGTTTCTATATCTACATCCTAGATAAGGTGCTCAAGTTGATGGGAAGAGATCCATCGAAGGAGGGCCTTAATTTATACCCCATCATCGACATGAAACTAACACCAAGATAACGCCTTTGATGATAGAAAATGAATAAGTGACATACAATTAACATAGGGATAACTGAAACGAAATGTATAATGATACATGTGTATGGTCGACTCATGACAGAGACTTCCCTTGAAAATATAATGGAACAACACAAGTGTGAACTTGGAAGCATATGCTAAGGAATACCGACAGACACGATGGTGACATAGGAGGCATCACAAAATCTCATAGATTGGAAGGGTGACCAATCGGGTGAGATGCTAACTCTAGCAATAGAGTGACTTCACTAAAGATGAAGGTGTGGTTCAAAAGTATAGAAAAAACCAATTGTAAGAGTATGACTTGAACAAGTTCCATGTTCAAGGGTGACATAAAACTTCTAAGACAAATATGTGATATTAACAAAGATTCTCAGCCCCCCCTTTTTGTATAGTGTATCCGCTTCATACTTTAATGAGCATGAAAGAGAATCAAAGTAAGCACAATAGGTTCCTTCTACGTAAAGTTTATACTTAGGCCAAAAAAGAGATAAAAGTATACTCGTCACCTTCTCAGGGTTTAACAAGCGTGATAATGGACAAGAGATCGAACCCTGACTTTCAATTTAAATAATGAGCAGAAGAGATGGAAAGAACTTGATGTTTTCATATAGGTTTTATGAGCATGAAAATGTGGTAGAAAAATAAGCTTGGGATTTTCATGGATTGAACGAGTCATGAAAAGAAGACCAAAACAAACTCAACATTTTCAGATAGGTTTAATGAGCATGGAAATATAACTAAAGGATCACGAGATTTTCATTGTTTAATGAGAATGAAAACAAGACCAAAAGGAAGCTCATTCTAGAGAGATGAGTGGTATAATGGTATATATATTTTTCTAACAGGTAGTGATGGAATTGACCTAAGCAAAGCAGAAAGCAGTTGTTAAGAGCTAGAAATGGAAATCTAGTCATCACAATATTCTCTTTAAAATATAATGGAAGGTTGAAGGATGGAAGCAAGGCTAATGCAAAGGCAAGATTTCAAGCATGGCTACAAAGTTGTTGAGTAAAATGAAGGAAAGCATCAGTATGACAACATCTAGAAAGACATTGAGGACCATGAGCATAGGCGACCACAAAGCAACATGATAAAATGTGTGGGGAGCCCCTATAGGGTGATAGCCAAAAATTATAAATAAATAAAGGCATGAGGCTAAATCTCAATGTCTTGGCAGGTACTAAAGAGGACCCCCAAACCCATGAATAATTATAGCATGGACACCAAGACAGTGAACAAGGGTTATTATAGGGTTCCCCTGGAGGGTAGGCTCTACCGCCAAGTTATGACATGAAAAAAGGAATTTCTAATGTTGCAACCTCATGAGTTTGACCCTAAGGGAAGCTAAAATGGCGATGAAAAAGGCCAATAATGCAATGAAAATATTGGTGAATCCTATTCCTATATGCCAGTTTCAGTGATATACCTTAGAGAAATAGTGAAAAAAAGATTAAAATATTTCTTTTATTTTTAATATATACATATGTACAAAGCATGACGTAGTTTAATAGGTTATGTAATGTAGTACCCACTTCCATGCACAGGCTAAGGATTCCAATGTCTGAACTCTTGTGCGCTTGTTGGTAACATGTGGCACACCATCATAGGGCCATGCCACATCTAGTTGAATTTCCACATTCCGAAAGGTTCATGATTCCAAGGAGGGCCTAGAACCATAATGTTATTCAGAACAACCTGAGGAAACAAAGGGTGAATGGTATCATGAGCTAAGATAGTGCCTTGATAGTGATGATCAAGACATGAAAACAATATAAGGCATTCATCGACAGGGGAATTTAGATTGGATAATCTAGTGGCAAGTTCTATGCTAGAAATACTTTACTTAACTCAGTCCAACATTCATATTTCATTAGATGACATGGAACAATGATGATAATATTAGATAATGAGCACTCTGAATAATTAGTTGACATGGGCCAATGATGATAAACCAATGCAAACCATGAGGAAACCTGCCACTAACGGATGTAAGGTCCAAGGTAGTAGATTGTTTCTAGATCTACATCCCGAATAAGGTGCTAAAGTTGACAGGAAGAGATCCATCAAAGGAGGGCCTTAATTTATCCCACATCATCAACACAAAATTGACACTAAGGTAAGTTCTTTGATGATAGCAAACAAATTAATGTACAATTAACACATGGATAGATGACAAAAAAATTATAATGATATGTGTGGATGGTCGATTCGTGACAAAGACTTCTCTTGAACATATAATGGAACAACACAATAGTGAACTTGGAAGCATAGACTAAGGAATACCTACAAACATGATGATGACAAAGGAGATATCACCAAAGCTCATAGCTTGGAAGGGTAACCAATTGGGTGAGATGCTAACTTAGATTGGAAGGGTAACCAATTGGGTGAGATGCTAACATTGATTGGAAGTGTAACCAATTGGGCAAGATGCTAACTCAAGCAATAGAGTGACTTGACTCAAGATGAAGGTGTGGTTCAAAATTATAGAAAACACAAACTATAATAGTATGGCTTGAACAAGTGCCATGTTCATAAGAGACATTCAAATGCTAAGACAAAGATATGACAATGAACAATATTCCAACCACCCCCCCCCCCCCCCCTTTTTGTATAGTCTATCCCCTTCATAGTTTAATGAGCATGAAATGGAACACAAGTAAGATCAATAGGTTCCTTCTTTGTAAAGTTTATATTGAGGCCAAAGAAAAGACAAAATTACACTCATGACCTTCTTAGGGTTTAACAAGCATGAGAATGGACAATAGATTTCTCATTGACTTTCAATTTAGGTAATGAGTAGGAAAAGAAAAAAATAACTCGATGTTTTCATATAGGTATTACGAGCAAGAAAATGTGGTAGAAAAATAATCTTGGGATTTTCATCAATTGAACGAATCAGGAAAATAATACCAAAACATACTTGAAATTTTTGTATAGATCTAATGAGCACGAAAATATAGCAAAAGGATATTGAGATTTTCATTGTTTAATGAGCATGGAAAGAAGATCAAAAGGAAGCTCATTCTAGAGAGATGAGTAATATAATGGTATGCATATTGTTCCCAGGGGTAATGATGGAACTGGCCTAAGCAAAATAGGAAGCAATGGTGAAGGGTTGAAAGTGTAAATCCCCTCATCACAACAATCTCTTTGAAAGGTAATGGAAGGTTACAAGATGGAAGAAATGTTAATGCAAAAGCAAGAGGTTGAGCATGGTTGAAAAGTTAGTAAGCGAAATGATGGAAAGCATCGGTACGAAAACATATAGCAAGACATTGAGGACCATGAGCATAGGAGAGCATAAAGAAACATGATAAAAAGTGTGGGGACCTCGTATAGGGTGATAGCAAAAAATGATAAATAAAGAAAGGCATGATGTTGAAACTCAATATAATGGCAGGTACTAAATAGGATGCCTAAACCTATGAATAATTGCATCATGGATACCAAGATGGAAAATGGGTGTTATTTTAAGGTGCCCATGGAGGGTAGGCTCTACCGCTCAAGTTATGATGTGCAAAAAGGATTCTTTAATGTCAGAACCTGATGACTTCGGCCCTAAGGAAAACTAAAAAGGTGACGGAAAATGCCAGTAATGGAATGAAAATATTCGTGAATTCTAGTCCTATATACCATATTCAATGATATACCTTAGAGAAATAGTGAAAAAAAAAGACGAAAATGTTTCTTTTTTTTAATATACACATATGTACAAAGCATGACTAGTCTGATAGGTTATGTAATGTAGTACTCACTACTAGGCACAGGCTAAGGATTCTAATATGTGATCTCATGTTTGGTTTTTGATAACATGTGGCACACCATGTGTAGGAATTTATAGGGTAATTTCCTCAGATAGAACACCAAAGGACATCGGTCACAAACAGATCATAGATCAATACACCAATATTCTTGACATGGTTAAAACCCCCAAAGAGAGAAATAGTCTATAATTTTTGTTTTTGGAAAAGTCACATTGAAGATTTTTGTGGACGTGTTTCAAACGAGCAAGTGTGGTTCATCTTCAGGATATGATGAAGAAATAGATCAAGGAAGAGGTTAAATAGGGAAAAAAAGGTCAACCTAACAACTAGGAGAAAACAACTATATTTGACCAAGGGAGGAAAGGGGACAAATTTAAATAAATTTAATTAAGTTGTTAATGGTTTAATATCTTATTTAATTTTTAATTTTTAAATTTAATTAAATATTTATTTATTTATTTATTTGTTTATCTATTTATTTATTTATTTTTTATCAACCTATTCCTCAACAGTATATTTGATTGGGGTTATAATATTTTTTAGAAAGTTTTGATCTTACTTGAAAATACATTAATATTCTATTAAATAATCCCAACATTATATTTTCCTAGGGTTACTTAATAATAATTTTATTTTATTTTAAAAATTACTAATAATAATTTTTTATTTAATTTAAAAATCATATTTTTATTATAACTATATATTAAATATATGTATTGAAGATATTTAAGTTTAAGCAATACTAAGTAATATGTATATATATATTTATAGTGGAGTATTATTTTAACAATACTAAAACTAATATAATATTATTTCTATATAATATATATATATTTATACTAACATTAGATAAAATTTAACCATATTCAAAATAATAATTATAACTATAATATTAGTATTAAAAATAATAATAATAATAATTTAAGAAGAGAGGGTGAGAATCCAGCAACTACTAATTTTCCAACCGTCATCCCTATTGATATTACTGGAAGACCTCTCAATTTCAATGTCTTCGCTAAACTTACAATGATGAAAGTGAGGAATCTTAGTGATAACCCTAGCCTCCTCAATGCATATATGGTGCTTGGTTTTTTCTGCATGTTCGGCCAAATTCAAGGATTTGGTCCTCCCATGCTTGATATCAGGAAATAGTCCATTACTTGAGACAATGTGGCCACTTCAGGCAATTTACATAAGCTTATCTCATGAACGGTCACCTTACAAATGACCCTCCATGCTCTTTAAATAGAGATCATGGATCAATCGGGTGTTAGGCCATGGATCAAGTGTCAGTAATACCAAGGAGAGAATGAATTGTTAGATCACTTCATGTTTATAACATATCGTGACCATCGGATTGTATGTTACAAAATTACATAGTAAAGAAACACACTTTACCTAACTCTACACTAGACCAAGTTATACTTAACCATTTCCTATGTGTCGAAATATCCTAACATCCCCCCTTAAAAACAACTTGGGATAGTTTTGAAGGATGTACAAATATGACACAATAGGAAAAGGAAGGAGGCATTAGAGACTATCACCCCTTAGTATAAAATTCTTGAACTCCAACCATAAATCAAAATTTAGTAAACTTTGCCTCTGTGAGAGCCTTTGTAAAGATGTCTACAACTTGATCATCAGTTGAACAATATTGCACTTCAAGAACATGGTCATGAATGAGATTTCTAATGAATTTCATGTCGAGTTCAATGTGTTTTCTACACTAATGTTGGACTGGACCTTTGCATAGTTGAATGGCACTTTGATTATCATACCAAAGTATAGTCAGATGTTGTTGCTGAAATCCAAACTTTGATAGGATCTGATGAAGCCACAGGGCTTCCTTACTAGCTTCTATGGTGCCATGATACTCTACTTATGTTGAAGAAAGAGAAATGGAACTTTGTTTCTTACAAGCACATGTAATATGTCCAGAACCAAGTGTGAACACATAACCTGTAGTAGACTTCCAATCATCACGGTCACCAGCTCAATCAAAATCAGTGAAACCAACCAATAAAGGAGATGCTTCTGCATTGTAATAAATCCCAAACTGAATTGTACCTCAAACATAACGAAGTATTCTTTTAGCAGATTTCCAATGAATTTCATGTGGGTTTTGCATAAACTGAGCAATAAGGTCAACAACAAAGGAAAGGTCAGGACAAGTATGGGTTAAATACAAAAGTTTTGCTACAAGTTGATGGTATAAGCTAGCATCAAATTCAGGGGGAGTATAAGTGACTGAAACTTTGGCTCCATACTGAAAGGGAGAAGGGGTTGGCTTATAGTTTTCCATGTGAAAGTGGCGTATAATATCACAGGCATACTTGGAATGGGAAAGGGAAATACATTCCTTGGATTGCAAGACTTGAAGAACAAGAAAATAATGCAAGTGTCCTAAGTCTATCATTTCAAGCTGCTGTATCAGGCTGGACTTCACATGGTTTTTAAGGTTGGGATCACTACCTATAAGGATAAGATCATCAACATAAATAACAAGAATGATAAGAGACTTACCCACTGTTTTGGTGTATATAGTATTGTCAGAATGACACCTAGATAAGCCAGTATCTAAAAGAAAGCTATCCATTTTGGCATACCAAGCCTGAGGGTCTTGCTTGAGACCATAAAGGGATTTATTAAGCTGACATACAAGGTTGGATTCTGTTTATATAAATCCAAGAGGTTGTTCCATATAGATTTCTTCATGCCAATCTCCATGCAAGAAGGCAGATTTAACATCCATCTGATGGACTTCCCATTTGAAAGAGGTAGCAACGGAAAGAATAAGGTGGATAGGGTTCATTTTGGAAAACCCTTAGCAACAAGATGAGCTTTATGTTTATCAACTTTTCCATCTGTTCCATACTTGGTTCTGTAAACCCATTTGCTTCTAATAAGTTTTCATCCCTTTGGAAGAGGAACAAGATCCCATGTATCATTTGCCAATAATGAACGATATTCTTCATTCATAGTTGTGCCCCAATCTGGATGGCCTGAAGCTTCTGCAAAGGTGTTAAGATCATAATTCGCGGAAGCTTGAGCCAATAAAGAAGAGGCTCTATCAAATTGAGAATGTGTATATCGATGATCTGTAGGATCACCTACAAGAGCACCTGCTGCATCTCGAGTAGCATGGACCCATTTTGGAAGCTGAGGAACCTAAGGAGGATCCTAAAAAGGCAGAGGAGGAAATTCATCCTTGCTACCATCATCTAAAGAAGAAGTATTTTCAGAAGTAGAAGGGATAGTGAGAGGTGGCACATCTGCCGAACTAGGATCGTAGGCCGATATATTTTCAAAAAAAATTACATCTCTTCTAATGATAACATTTTTGGACTTAGGTGAAAGAAGTCTATATCCTTTGACATCTTCAGAATATCCAAAAAAAATACATTTTTCACTCTTAGGTTCTAAATATTTATCTTTCTCGTCTGGAATATGGGCCCATGCTTCACTTCCAAAAACATGAAAATGACTTACAACTGGTTTAATTGAGCTCCATGCTTCTTTTGGAGTGATATTCTTTAAAACCTTAGTAGGAGTGTGATTTACTATGTAATTTTCACATTTAATTGCTTCTGCCCAGAAATTAAGACCAAGTCCTTTAGATTGAAGCATACAATTAGCCATTTCCTCTATGGTGTGATTCTTCCTTTCAGCTACACCATTTTGTTGTGGAGTATATGGTACAATATGTTGCATTTGAATTTCATGCTCAGTGCAAAAGTTGATGAATTTTTTGTTAACATATTCTCCACCATTATCAGATCTTAAATTAAGAATTTGATGTCCAGATTGTTTCTCAACAAAGGCTTTAAAGGCCAAGAACATAGACTTCACCCTTGAGTTTTAAGAAGTATACCCAAGTGCGTCTAGAGAAATCATCAATGAAAGTTAAGAAATACTTGTAGCCAGAGAATGAAACAACTGGAAGTGGACCACATA